>CALNHX010003517.1:0-125170 GCA_940337035.1 Agriotes lineatus | reverse complement strand
TATACATATACTGTTTGATTCACACAGATGCGTGCATCAAAACCTTTTTGATTATAATTAATCATGTAATTCAAGTCATAACTGTTCTATCTCATTCAAAGGTCGTGGTAAAGTCAAATTTGCATCTTGCCGTATTTGTTTGCCTCTGTTAATGTTGGAAAGAAATTTGTAAGCTTCCCTTAATGGCTTTTAAGCGGATGGATACATTTTCTACTAGAACTTAAGCCGACTTAGCATATTTGGGAATCATGGGTTTATGGATTTCGTTCAATTGCCTCATTGAGAGAGCTTAGCATTAAGATTCTTAGAATACGTATTTATTCCTGCGTGCGACGCTCCGATTGGCTACGCAGGGTCGCCTCAGCCAATAGTGTTTGAGCTTGCCCCTCCTTGATGAATTTGCGAGTTCGGCTCGTTGTAAATTCAGCGTTAGTTAGATTCAGAATTTCGAGTATGCAAGTTCAGCTATGCTTTGTACTGGGTTGCGGTCGGTCTAACTCCCTGGGAAAGACGTTTCCAGGTTGTTTTGTGTTACGGTTACGCGCAATTCGCTATTTTCGCGTGGCCAATCCAAGCGTGTCACAACAGTTGAAGCAATTGTAAAAAACCATCAGTCCATCAGTGACGTTTGTAATCGTTGTTACTCAATATACTCGTGTATGTTAAGTCTTGTTTCACTCCAACAAATAACTGAACCCAAGTCAGGGTTATTAAGTGGCAGTTCCCGGCAATCCCATTGAACCGGAATTCGCAGCGGATTAACTGGGGGCTCCATTCGTGGAAGCCTCTTTTCAAGTTAATCATACAAAAAACATTGGTCCTTCGAGCCGGATGTGGAAGAAGCTAAAAAACACGAGTGTACAAGTTTCCAGTAGCTGGTGGATGCAATTGCTCCAACATCGTTTCGTCGGAGAGCGTCAAGAAGCTTCGCCAACACCAGGAAATTCAACCATCGAGAGCTTACACCGAGTCCAGTTCCCACGTCAAGCGGCAGCGATCGGCAGCGGGTTGGTTTTCTGTTCGTCAAGAAGTTACTACGTTCTCAAATCAAAAGTAAGTCCTTTTCCATTACACATTCGTTTAGTGTTGTTTTTGCTTGTGTCAGTCATGGTGGAAACTCGTTCGACATCAGCGGTCATGTCGGAAACTCACGCTTTAACCACTCGTTGCAAATTCATAAAAGCCCAAGTAGATCGGTTCAAAACGCTATTTGATAGAATTTCTTCGTCCAGCCCCGTGAAGGCTCACGAGGTCGGCAACTTGTCAAAAGAATTTAGTTGTTTCCAAAATTTGTTGGATGAGTATAAGAAGTCAATGGAGGGCCTAATGGAGGCCGATGCTGAACACTTTGACGAACTTTTCAATGAATTCGACTCTTTTATGACTCATTTTAACGAGATTAGTAGCACAGTCGAGGAATTCTTATCAAAAAATAAGATCAGTCCGGGTAAAAACCGAATCTAGGTCAAAATTCTTTGCAAAGTGGCCCTTCAGGAGAGCTCGCTGGATTAAGATTACCACCCTTAGATTTGCCTTCCTTTTCGGGGAAATTCGAGAATTGGGTTCAATTTCATGACTCCTTTACGTCGCTTATTCATAACAACATTAATTTGACCAACGTTCAGAAATTTTACTATTTGATTTCTTCCCTCAAGGGAGAAGCTGCTACTTCAATCTCGTCGTTAAAAGTTACCAACGATAACTATACCATTGCTTGGGATATCCTAGTCAAGCGATTTGAAAATAAGAAACTGATAGTAAAATCAAACATAAATGCGTTATTCAGTTTAGAGAGCGTAAAAAAGGATTCACATTCGTCTGTTCAAAGGCTGCTCGATAGTGTAGTTAGAATTTTGGAAATTTTAAAGGCGTACGGGGAACCCACAGTCGACACCATACTAATACATATCATAGTTTCGAAGCTCAGCTCAGCAATGCAGACTGACTGGGAATTATACAAACATACCGGACAATTTCCTACTTTGCGAGAGTTGTTAGATTTTTTTGAGAGCAAAAGTCACTTATTAGGTTCGCTGGAAGCTGCGAAAATAGGTTCGAGTTTGGGAAATCAGGGATCCGAGCAAAAAAGTCATGCACGCGCTCATGTAGCCAGAGAGCAAGGTAATCACTCTTGTGATTTTTGCAAAAATAGTAATCATTCGATTAGCGCTTGCGAATCATTTTCAAAATTGTCGGTAAACGCTCGTATCGAAGAGGCGCGTCGTTTGAAATTATGCAACAATTGTCTCAAGCCCGGACATTTCGTGGTAAAATGCACATCGTCGAGATGCCGCGTATGCAGAAAAAAGCACCATACTTTACTGTGTTTGCGTCCAAAGCGCGACGCGCACGAAAATACTCCGTCGCCGCGTCCTGGACCGCCAGAAACCAGCAGCGAGCCACGGGAGGTCGGGGCCGTCGCCCCGAGCGAGGCACCCGTCGCATCCGTTTCAGCAGCCTGTAGCCGTCCTGCAATCGCGGTGCCAGCGCAAGTTTTATTGTCCACGGTTAGCGTATTCGTAGAAGGATCCTCCGGGTCATTTTCCCGGGCAAAATCTCTTTTGGACCCCGGATCACAACTTAACTTAGTTAGCGCCGACTTGTGTCAAAATTTGAAAATTGAGAAACGAGGTAATATCACCTCACTGTCGGGTGTTGGTGCCAGGGCTCTGAACGCTGAATTCAGAGCAAACGTTCGAATCCGCTCCCGCAACGGGAAATACGAGGACATTTTGAGCTGTATTGTGTTAGACAAAATTACGGACCCTCTGCCGGCCCTTTCTTTCTCGTTGAGGGATTTGAAGATCCCACCAAACATTGTGCTAGCCGATTCAGATTGTAATACACCGGGAAAGATTGATCTTTTATTAGGCGCGAATGTCTTTTGGCAAGTGCTCTGTCAGGGACAGGTGAAATTGGGCCCAGAGAAGCCATTCTTAACAAAAACTCTTTTTGGTTGGGTTTTAGGCGGAAATATGAATGTCGAAAATCGAGCGCTCATTCTTTCAAATGGAGTTCATTTAAGTGTAGCCGGCATCGAGCACGGCATTCAGAGATTTTGGGAAATCGAGGGGGCTTACGGTTCATCAGGCCGACTCTCTGCTGATGACAAATTTTGCGAAGAACATTTTCAATCGACTACGAAACGGGCGTCATCGGAGCCGCGTAAGTTCATCGTGAGCATACCTTTCAGGAAAGATGCTCCATCGCTGGGAGACTCGCGCGGTATAGCATTAAAGCGTTTCTATTCATTAGAAAACAAATTGTCAAAAAATCCCGAGTTGAAAACCGCGTATTCTGCATTTCTCAAAGAATACGAGTCGCTCGGTCACTTGAGCAAGGTGGACGACGAAGCGAGCCTTCCTCATCCTCGGTTTTATTTGCCACATTTGCCAGTCATAAAGGAGGACAGTTCAACGACCAAGCATCGCGTTGTTTTTGACGGCAGTTGTGCGTCCTCCTCCGGAGTATCGCTTAACGACCTTCAACATAAGGGCCCAGTAGTCCAGCAGTCGTTGTTTGCAATTCTTTGTCGCTTTAGGCAATTCAAGTACGTGCTGAAAGCAGATTGCGCCAAAATGTATAGGCAAATCCTCGTGGACCCCTCGCAGACGCAATACCAATTAATTTTATGGCGTGACGACAAAACCTCAGCGGTAAAATGCTTCAAATTATTAACGGTCACCTACGGTACTAAATCAGCCTCGTACCTAGCAACTAGGTGCTTGATACAAATCGCCCAGGAAATCGAAGCATCGCTTCCAGAGGCCTCATTAAGAATTAGCCGGGATTTTTATGTAGTTGACCTACTGACTAGTTTTGAAAATAGGGCGGAAGCCATAAAAACGCAATTCGAAATTAGTAGCGCTTTGTCGGGGTACGGGTTTGAATTGCGAAAGTGGGCATCCAACGACAGTGAAGTAGCTAGCGCCATTGGTGTAGATCGCGGCAGCGTAGAGCCCATTTCTTTGACGGAAGACGCCACGGAGAAAACTCTTGGCATTTTTTGGGATACTCGGCGGGACGTGCTAAGTTACAGAGTGAACCCTAGCTGTTGCAAATCAGTTACCAAGCGGGCTATACTCTCTAGTATGGCTCAAGTATTCGATCCCTTGGGACTACTTGGTCCAAGCGTTCTAACTTTGAAACTTCTCGTGCAACGGCTTTGGCAGTTGAAGTTGTCATGGGACGAAACGGTGCCCATGGAGATGCGTTCCAGATACGACGAACTCCATTCTTCATTACGCGCTTTGGGCTCATTGGCAATTCCGAGACGGGTAATTTGCGATGACATAAATTCGATAGATCTCCACGGATTTGCGGACGCGAGTTCTGTAGCCTATGGGTGCGCCGTGTATATACGTTGCGTTGACGCGCGCGGTAATGTCACCACCAATTTGCTTTGTGCTAAGTCAAGGGTCGCTCCATTAAAAACAATATCCTTGCCTCGTCTGGAGCTTTGCGCAGCCTTACTGTTGGCTCGTTTGATTAAAACTATACTAGATTCCTCCGCATTTAAATTTGACCGAGTGTACTATTGGTCGGACTCCACCATAACTATGCACTGAATAAATAAGGATGCCAGTAATTGGAAGACGTTCGTCGCGAACCGGGTGTCCGAGATTCACGAACTAAGCAATAGGGAAGAATGGTTTCACGTACGTACAAATTGCAACCCGTCCGATATAATTAGCAGGGGAATGTTACCCCAGGAGTTACTCAACTCACGCTTGTGGTGGCACGGGCTAGAGTTTTTGTCACAGGCGGACTTAAAACCCCAGCCCGTTAAAATTGATTCGGGTGAGCTAGCAGCACAAGAGTCGCGCCCAATAGTGGCCACTCTTCACCATCGCGTCCCAGAATTTGAAATTTTCTGGCGCTATTCCAGTTTCACCGGCGCCAGAAATCAGCTATCGGAATTAAAAAATATCCTGTCAGGCTCTAGTGAGCAATGCATAAGGGAGAAATTGTCGAAACATAGCATTAAGTGGAATTTTATTCCGGCACGCTCTCCGCAATTTGGCGGCATTTGGGAAGCGGGGGTAAAATCATTGAAATATTATTTAAGGTGAATATCTTGCAATGCAAAGTTAACTTTCGTTGAGATTACACCATGCTGACTCAAGTGGAGGCGATACTAAATTCCCGCCCACTCTGTGTTCTCCCTACCGACGCCTCATTCCCCGAAGTCCTTATTCCTGCCCACTTCTTGATCGGTCGGAAGCTGACTTCGTTTCCGGAAGCCCAACTCCAGGACATACCGGAAAATCGTCTCAGCCGCTATGGGCTGGTCCAGCGGCTGTCTCAGCAGTTTTGGGATTGTTGGTCCCGGGACTACCTCCACCTCCTGCAGCGCCGGCCTAGGTGGAAGTCCTCCAGCACGTCTCTAGCCCCCCAGGTGGGCGACGTGGTACTCGTCCACGACGAGGCATCTCCAAGCTACCGTTGGCCACTGGCAATCATCTCGGCCACATATCCAGGAGCGGATGGTGTTGTGCGTGTGGTGCAAGTGCGCGATTCCCGAGGGAATCTCCTGAAACGCTCGGTGCGTAAAGTGCACATCCTACCCAAAGACGATCATTGCGATCAAGGGCAATAAACATTGACTTTGCTCTTAGTTGGTAGTTTTCGCTAATTGAACATTTTGCTAGGTTTAGTTGTTTCTTTGCTTGTATTCATGCTAGTTGTAAGTTATCTGTAAGGCTCTTGGATTATCATCTGTCCTTAGTTTTTGTTATGCATTTGATTATTTGGTAGTGTTAGATTTCAGTTTAATTTTGGGATCTAATCACGTCGTGCCATAGTCGGCACTTCGGGGGCGGCATGTTTGATTCACACAGATGCGTGCATCAAAACCTTTTTGATTATAATTAATCATGTAATTCAAGTCATAACTGTTCTATCTCATTCAAAGGTCGTGGTAAAGTCAAATTTGCATCTTGCCGTATTTGTTTGCCTCTGTTAATGTTGGAAAGAAATTTGTAAGCTTCCCTTAATGGCTTTTAAGCGGATGGATACATTTTCTACTAGAACTTAAGCCGACTTAGCATATTTGGGAATCATGGGTTTATGGATTTCGTTCAATTGCCTCATTGAGAGAGCTTAGCATTAAGATTCTTAGATTAAGTATTTATTCCTGCGTGCGACGCTCCGATTGGCTACGCAGGGTCGCCTCAGCCAATAGTGTTTGAGCTTGCCCCTCCTTGATGAATTTGCGAGTTCGGCTCGTTGTAAATTCAGCGTTAGTTAGATTCAGAATTTCGAGTATGCAAGTTCAGCTATGCTTTGTGCTGGGTTGCGGTCGGTCTAACTCCCTGGGAAAGACGTTTCCAGGTTGTTTTGTGTTACGGTTACGCGCAATTCGCTATTTTCGCGTGGCCAGTCCAAGCGTGTCACAACAGTTGAAGCAATTAAAAAACCATTGGTCCATCAGTGACGTTTGTAATCGTTGTTACTCAATATACTCGTGTTTGTTAAGTTTTGTTTCACTCCAACAACTAACTGAACCCAAGTCAAGGGTTATTAAGTGGCAGTTCCCGGCAATCCCATTGAACCGGAATTCGCAGCGGATTAACTGGGGGCCCCATTCGTGGAAGCCTCTTATCAAGTTAATCGTACAAAAAACAACACTTGTTCCATCTTCCAGTTTTCTATTTTCATTATTTTACACTTTTGTTTACATATTTTTATGACGTCATCAATAACTATGGAAAACAGTAAGGGGCTGAGTACATAACCTTGCTTTAGGCCAATCCTTGTTTCGAATTCCTCATTATGTGTCCGGACTACTATATTTTTATTATTTTCATATAGTGCTTTTATCATCTCAATCATACCTCTGTTTACACCTTTTTTTAAGCTTTTCCATATATCCTTTCTTCTTACTCTATCGAATGCTTTTTGCAGGTCTATAAAACAAATGTGTAGTTCTTGATTCTTTTTGAGCAATTTTTCCCCCTATTGTCTAACTACGAATATTATGTTTTGAGTACGCCTTCCTCTTCTGAAACCATGTTGTTCTTCTTCTAGGGTTGGTTCTAGCTTATCTCTTAATCTTTTCTCTACTATTCTTGTAAATACTTTCCCGGGTGTACTTGTCATTGTAATTCCCTGGTAGTTGGTGCATTCTTTCATATCACCTTTCTTGTATAACGGTAGAATTATACTCATGTTCCAATCTTTAGGGTTTTCTATCTTTTCTATAATTTCGTTTAGCAGGTTACGGAATTCTTCATTTGCTCTCTCTCCCATATGTTTTAGCATTTCTGCTGTAATTTGATCCTGGCCTGTTGCTCTACCGTTTTTAATTTTTCTTATAGCATCCGCAAGTTCCTCTTTTGTAACTAGTTGTACGTTATTTTCTTTCTCGTTTTCTGATATTGTCTTTTCATCTTCTTCCGCTTTTTCTTCTTTTATTTCCGTCAGTTGTTCGAAGTATTCTTTTCACCTTTGGATTATTTCTTTAACTTCTGTTAGTACCTTTTCTTTTTTATCTTTTATATTTTGCTTCTACGCTTTCCTGGTATACTTTATTGATGTCTTCTTCTTTTAGTCTGTAGCACTTTATTTTTTCTTTTGTTACTTTTTGTCTTTTTTCTACTTGTTTATTTGTTATGTTCATTTTGAGTTCCATTTTCAGCAGCTAGTGGTCACTGCCTATTTCTGCGTGTTTTTTACTTTTACCCCTCTCACCTTTTTCCAGTTCTCCGTATTTATTATAAAGTAGTCTATGATCGACCTTTTACTTCTGGATTGAACTTCTCTAGTGTATTTGTGTATATCTTTGTGCGTAAACTTTGTGTTCGTTATGACGAAGTCGTTTTCTACACATAGTTCTAGTAGTCTATTTCCATTGTCGTTTTTCGTTAGCTCATCTTTTTTCCCCATATATCTTTCAATTCCCATGTTATCTCTTGCTACTCTTCCATTCATGTCGCCCATTATTATTATATTCCTTTCCTCGTTGTCAATTTCCTACTGCAATGTTTCATAAAATAATTTTTTCTTCTTTTCTTACGTTTTCATTCGAGGTATATGCCACTATTATCGACCATACCTCATTTCGAGCCACTTTTATTTTTATTGCCATTAATCTCCTGTTTATAAATCTTTCCTTCATGATTGTATTTACTTTGTCTGGTTTAATTATCATTCCTACTCCTTCTGCTCCTCTGTCTTTTTGGTCTACTCCTGACCAGTACATCCAATATCCTTCTCTTAATTCTTTAATTCCTCGTCCTTTTATTTTTGTCTCGGTTATTCCTAAATAGTTAACGTTTTGTAGCTTCTTTTTTTCTATTATTTTGTCTTCTTTCCCTGTCAGACTTCTCACGTTTCATGTACTCATATTTATTTCACAATACCTTTGCTTTGATCTCACTTCTCTTTTGTTATATAAGTCGTTGTCGTTTTTCTTAGCCTTGTCGTTTACCTTTTGTCCGTCTTGTTTGTGGGGTTTACTTAGTTTTTTGTCTTTTGCAATTGCTGGGTTGTATTATTCCACTTCCAGGTTTCGTCATTTATCCGCAATTTATTGTATCCTATTTTCACGCTTTTATCCTTTTCTCTTTGGTTTCTTGCCTAATCTATAATACTTTTCTGTACGTGTCTTTCTTGGCCGTTAGGTCGTTATTTATAAATGTACGTTCTCCACGCAGGTTTTTTCGTTTCCATTTGTTTTTCATGAGGTTTTCCTTGTCTTGTCCGTTTTTTAGTTCAATCAGATACTAGCCCAGTCAAATGTTACATCGGAACTTACATTAAATTGGGTATTAATAATTCTTGGAGAGGTGTTTCGCACCATTAATGGGACTACAAATCTAGATTTGCAACCCTCAGAAACCTGTGCTCGCTGAATGGCGGTCGAAGAACAGCGACTTTTTCGGACTTTTTTCGGTTTTTTGACAAGATCTCCTAAACTATGCGTTTGTTGTAAAAATTCTACCATAGCTTTTTTAAAGTAAATTAAATTTTATACAAAATAAGATCAAAATCGTTTTGGTAAGTTATATAGTTACCCAGATACGGCTTTTCAAAGATTGACCTTTTTTCAAAAAGTGAAAATTTTAAGTTTTCTTCATGCTTCGAGTTGGGATACCAGCAAAATCACACGTCCTACAGAAAAGTCAAGAGCATCAAAGTTGTAGGGAATTTAATAAGCTTTAATTTGAGCTTTAATGATGAAATTGTGGGACCAATTTTAATATATTCCTTATGCCCTCCATAATCATACCTTATCAAGTGCTTTTCTTGAATTTGTGGCGGACGACCTATATGACGTCATCCCAGACATCATCTGAAGTTCTCGATTATAACCCTTGATAGGGTCATCCTATCAATATTGTGTACTGAACGCTTTTTATTTACAAGGAAATTCTCTATAAAGAAGGTGCTTAGCAATTTATCGATATCTTTTACCGTTTAGGTGTTTTGTTTCAGATAAAAACGGATTGATAATCGCAAGCCGGGCAGTTTAATACTTTCAATAGTTTAAAATTAACTTTGGACACAATGTCTACGCCACAAATTCATCTCCAAGTATCCTTGCCTCCATCTGCAAAAAAGGCAAGGCTGCAGACTAATTACGAGCTGTGTATTTATGCCAAAATAAGAAGAAGTCGCCATTGGTTAAACCTATTAACTATGATAAAGTGTTAGAGTGTGTAAGAAAGAGAGCAGTATGGAATGATAGTGAACACATGTTAATTGATAATCGATTAAGAAATGTGAAGGTTGAAGAATTGGTAAAAGGAAAACGCATCATGGCATACAGATTGCCACAAGAAGTGTACTCGTAAAATCCAAATGGACCGAACTGAGAGATTATTTGAACGGGAAACGAATAAGCCTTCTTGTTCTAGTTCCGCTGATGAAGATAGTAATGTAGGTTGCACAAGATCAAAAACCCGTACGAGTGACAAAAATAAATGTTTTTTTCTGTCGGGAAGAATGAAAGAGAAGAAATCTATTAATTGCTGTGAAAACAAACTCTGTCGGTCTTAAATTAAAAGAAGTAATTGAAATGTCACAAAATGAAGCCCTAAAAAATCGATTTAGTGATTGTACAGATCCAAGAGATCCTCATGCAAAAGATATTCTATATCACAAACCTTACTGGGTAAAACATATGGAATATATGCATATGGTTAACACTACGGTTATGTTCATACGATCTGTTCGGTCAGCTAACTGGGAATTGCACTGCTTCACTACGAGTTTTTGTCCCCTACTTCTTTGCTCTGGATTTAACGAACTATGCAAGTATGATATCATAGTAGGTAACTAGCTTACATGAAATGTCTTAAAAACCAACGTCCAGATCTGTGGAGCGAATTCATGAAAGATAATTAGGGTGTTAATAAGCTCCTTATTATAAAATAAACTTCTACGTAGTTTCACGGCGGTTTCAACAACTAAACTATCGTACGAAAAAGACTTCTCTCGGGTTCGGTTGGGCTGGAAGGGGAAACAAAAGAAATATAAAACTCCGGCTGACCTTGGGGTCTTTCCCTCTTTACAAGTTCCTTTCGTCTGAGCTGGCCTTTTTCAAAAGTTCTTCAATGACAACCAATGTAAACTTCCTCAACTTAGTTATAGATTTTCTGCCAACATGTTATGAAAAAACATTAATTAAGGTGTTGGTGAAGGAAACGTTGTGACTTAACTTTCAACCAAAAAAAGGCATTTTTTCATCTTTCTTTACAAGGACCAGCCTTAGCTCAAATTAAAGATTATTAAATTTCCTACAACTTTGATGCTCTTGACTTTTCTGTAGGACGTGTGATTTTGCCGGTATCCCAACTCGAAGCATGAAGAAAACTTAAAATTTTCACTTTTTGAAAAAAGGTCAATCTTTGAAAAGCCGTATCTCGGTAACTCTATAACTTACAAAAACAATTTTGATCTTATTTTGTATAAAATTTAATTTACTTTAAAAAAGCTATGATAGAATTTTTCCAAAAACCGCATAGTTTAGGAGATCTTGTCAAAAAACCGAAAAAAGTCCGAAAAAGTCGCTGTTTTTCGACCGCCATTCAGCGAGCACAGGTTTCTGAGGGTTGCAAATCTGGATTTGTAGTCCCAGTAATGGTCCGAAACACCTCTCCAAAAATTATTAATACCCCATTTAATGTAAGTTCATGCATTTTTTGTGTAACATTTGACTGGGCTATACCTTTTATCTCCTATTTTAGTGCGTTTTTAATAGCGATATCTAATTCCAAATTTCGTTTTATAAAGTTACCCCCTTCTTCTTTTACTTTGGTTGTGTCGCTTATGTCCATGCTTAATCCTGTTATTACAACTTTGTTTCTTTTATTTTTCATTTTAATTTTTTCTAGTCTCATATTGGTTTCATGGAGTTCAGTATTTATCTGCTAGTAATCGTTGTTTATTAAAATGTTTGCTTACTTTATGTTTTCGTTTTCCAGTTCTAGTTTTCTTATATTTTCCTGGTATTTTTATTGTTCTAGTCTTATTTGAGTTACTTCTAATGTTAGATTTTGTAGCATACTTAAGGATTTTATATATTTTGTCTCCTTGTTGCTTCGCTGGTGATCTGGCCGCCTTTTTGCTTTTGCTAAATGTCTCTGTTTCCTCGTCACTTGTCGTTTGGTTCTCTGGTCGTGTCCTTGTTGCTTCGTCCGTAGAGCTCATGTTTGTAGTATACGATTTTCGCTTGTAATGAATTTAGTTTGGTTGTTTCTTACCGTTTCGTTGTAGCTTATTTCCTCGCGTATCCGTACTAGTCTCTATATTTCTTATCTTCTTTCTACACAACGATAAGAGTCTACCCCAGTTCAACACCTCAGAGGGTTTACTCTTCTTTGTGCATTTTGAATTGCTCTGTTTGGATCCTGTAGGTCTTTACCTGTAGTGCAGAAATTTTGGCGTAGCCCCAGTTTAGGTGACGTTTTTCCTTATCTGTTCTTTTACATGCAATTTTCTGCCTTATTACTTTCTATTAACTTCAAAATTCATCTTACTTCAACAAGTATTACTCACTGATTCGGTGTTTTTTCTGATATCCTATCCTTTCAGATTTGTGAAAGACCTTATTTCCTTTGATTAACTATCTTTTTATGTTTCAAATATCTCAATATGGCCCGTTTTAGACTTTAAATATCGGAGTTACCAACACACAGTATGGACTTTCTATAATTCCGTGCGCGGAGTGGAGCGACTCGGGTACGCACTCACACGACGCGTGACCTTGGGTTGTTAAATTTTTAAATTCAGTAGTCATTTACCTTTTAAAGTGGCAACATGTGGTCAAATGATGAAATATCTGAATTTTTAACATTGTACGAACAAGAACTAATTATTTAGAATCCCAAACATAAGGGAATTTTGTTTTCCAACCCCATCCAAAACCTTTTTTTCTCTTTTTTTGTTACAAATCATCACTGTTTAACAAAATGTAATAAGCTGCTGCGCAACCGACCATCCCTTCTCAATGACTGGACATTTCCAAATGCGAAAAAGAAAACCAGCGCGTGGGGCAAACCACGCTCAGGAGGCTTGAAACTTGTCAATCTATAGGCCGTGAGATTGCCATCGTTCCAGACGGTTCCAGACAAGCATCTCCGCGTCACTCCGCACGGTACACGCCAGGCGCCGCGCTCCACAAGCCGTATAATGCCACCGTAACGAGGCATAACCCATTTTTATGAATAGAGCATTTCGTATTCTTTTACAACAGTCGACTACTTGTTAATTCTTCTTAATTTATGTTAAGAACGCCCTATACCGAAAGTGAGTAGCTTTGAAGATGGTTTGCGATTTTTTCCTTTATTTTCTCAAATTAAGTTGAAAACCAATTTTGAGAAAACCTATATTTTAGAGTTTCAAAGTAATTTGTTAAAGATTAAATAACAAAGAATTTAATTTAGAACATTCGATGAGACATAATCAACAAAATAAAAATCGAAAATTTAAAGAATGTGTTCGAACCGTCCACCAGTTAGTTTCATGGAAGCAAAACGGTAAATTTACCAAGGTACCATAAATAATCGCACAATGCAAGCACTTCATTGAAAAATTATAACAATAGCAACAAAAAGAATCTACTTATTTTTAATACTATTAATGTGCTTGAAATTAATATATAAGCGACATCATTATAAACTACCGAAGAACAAGTCACTCATAAAATTCAGTAACGTACTGAAATAGTAAAAGCAGTAACGGTCACACTACACGCATCGAACAACCGCCTTTGAGATGTAATGTTGAAGGAAAAAGCATCAAACGAATGTATCAAAAATAGAGCAACTTAGAATGTCACCATTATCAAAAAGCAAGAAATACTTACAATTTAAAATTTAAATTAAAAAAAGTATACAAAAAAGGTGAATAGAGAAAACTCTTGATAAATCACATAAAAGAAACGACTCGCGCATCTTGCAATAAAATATTAGAAAAAATTGAGATTTCGTGAATAAAGATAACAATAACAATTTGTAATATGAGCCGTTTTTTCACCATCAAAAAAGTTGCATATTAAAAGATGGGAGCAAAATCACTTTGCTGCTCGTCGAGAGGAAAATTACTTTTTTTCTATAGCACATGTTAAAGTGTGCTTTTATCAACTCAAAACAAAAGGTCAAGTTTTACTTTAACAGCAAGGGTAGATAAAGTAGCACTTTAACATCAAGGATAGATAAAGTAATTTAATTTTCTAACTTTTGTTTAAATTAAATATGACAGCTTCGTATTATCGTAGCAACCCAATCTAGCTACTGACATTTTGAAATGTGATTGACTGTCATTATTTTCTTTTGAAATTGTTAAAGTTCTTGCTATAGAAAAAAATATTGTATTATACACGACGATAAAGTTATTTCTATCCACTCTTGAATCATTAACGTCTCGACTTCGTCTCGACGTTAAACGATTCACTCGTGGATAAAATTTAACTTTATCGTCTTGTATAATAAATTACTATATTTACTAGCAAGAGAGAATTGTCCTTTCGGCTATAAAATGAGGATCGGAAAGCCTACTTTCTACAAAGTCAACAATACCAAATTAACCCAAAAACGAATAGAGATAATGCATGTTCGCAAACGAACGCATACGACGAATGAAAAAATCTTAATTTCGTGATAGCAAAATATATGTTACGACAATTATTTACCGCACATCTTTCAAGTAGCGAATATGATGCTTAAACAAACTTTAGACAATTAAAGTTAAATTAAAGCATTCCTATAACTTGCAAAATGCTTGAAATGTACTTCAAGAGCGCAAGTAAGTTAAGATTACGTTGTTTATTATAATTCATGAAATGCCAGTCCCAATCATATAAAAAGTTTCGCAATTACAAAGGAATCCAACATTAACGGAATTTGTGTGTATGTAAAACCTCTCAATTCGAACTGTTTCAATGACGGAATCCTAAATATTCTCTAAATAGCTGCAAAGACTTTATACTACTATAATTTATAGACCATACCAAATACAAGATATTAAATATTGCTTGAAATATAAAACGAATTACAAAAATGCTTGAAATCATAATCAATTTGATTTATTTACTTTATTTTTGATGCACATTATTTCGATACCCGAACCTATTAGATGAGAGAATAAAGTCAAGCAGCTGCTACTTTGATTAAACCAAAAACTGTAGCATGTTATGTTATTATAAGTAAAAGTGATACTTTGTGTGGCGAGATCAGACGGCTTGACTGACGAGCGTAGCGAGTCAGACAAGTTCTGGTGAGGTACATAAAATCACTTGTACTCCGAATGGCATACGTATGCGTTACAGTATTAAACTGCTGTAACGACACTCGCAGATGAGCGAGTGCCGAATATTAATTATGTCCGGGAAACGTCCACACTTACCCTGGAAATCGCTACAAAACAGGCTAAAGGCCACGGCTTGAATCCGCTCAGGGAAAAGGGCATGGTCCTAGAAACGAGACACCACCGGGCAAGCAGGTCGGTATGTAAAGGGTGTTACAAAATGAATGGGCGCCACAAGGTACAATATGGAAAACCCACTCTAAACCGAATCTTGAAAGCCAAGCGGGGTAGGATTTTCAATTACTAACTCTGGAGACGGCAGCGTAGCGACAAGCACACCAACCTACCTGCAACGCTTATTCACCACGTTCGGGCCTCACCTTACATCGATCTTGACACAGTGACTAAGTCACCCTGTAAACAAACATGCACAAGAACAAGGGTAAATCATAAGTCATTTATAGTTAACATATCTACTAGGCGACATCACATGGCCGAAACTGTACAGCTGTACCGACGTGGTCGGCATGTACAACAATGTAGCAAATTATTAGGGGTAAATGCTAAAAGGAATGAAGCCCAGCTGAGAGACGCCTTAACTATTACGCACAACTAAGGCGGAAACTAGGTTAAATTCAATTATATTTAAATGTCAGCTTGCGACAAAACAGGTTTCTTACGCAAATGCTAAATTTTTACTTGAATCTACCAGGTTTGAATGAAGCGTCGGACTGCAAATATGTGAGTTTTAATTACAATGCAAATCCAGCTTGCAACAAACAAGTTTATTCCACAAATCTTAAATTTTTTTACGTGTATGTACCAGGTTTGAATGAAGCGTTGGCAAATATAGGAGTTTTAGTTACATTTAGATACAACAAAGCGCACAATACCTTAATTAGTAGATTGGCCTCAAAGCGTGGCGTTGCTTGTTGTAGGCGGGCGACGGCTATCGCTGTTACTGCTGTTGACGTGATGTAGGTGGAAGCAGCGGCGTCCAATAGATCCCCTGCATTGTTCGCGGGAAAAAATGTGCTCTGCCCTCCTTGGCAATTACAGACATCGGCGTGGCCGGTAATTAGCTCACTCGGAAGAATCCCGCCCAAAAAGACGGATTAATCAGGCTAACAGGCCTCCGTAATTAATAAGTGGCTTAAGCCAACAAATCGGACACCACTAGCACTGCACCCCGAAACACAGCAACCCACTCTCACCACTTGTCAAGCACCGTCTGTCTCAAAAAGCCACAATTAAAGGAGTCACAAAATTAGCGGTATCAGCACAAAATATCGGACGCCTCCATGCCGAAGCGTGAAGGCGCCCACAAACAATTCACGCTATGCGACTACACTCTCTGGCGGCCCAGACTGAATTCCCAGCAAAAACAATCGCCAGCCAAGCTTCGCGCGCGACAATCTGTCACGCCAGCAGATGTGGCCAATAGGAACGAGGTAAGTCTCACCTGACGACGATGAAGCAGGCCGCCAGCGAGAAAGGGCGACTAAGCTTAAATTATTCGAGACAGGTCTCTCGCTCGCTCCCACGGGCTAAGCTTTGAAAATGCTGTAACCAACGCTCTTAAATGCGACGGGACCAAAAACAGCTGTAAATAGGACTACATAGAGATTAGGGCGGTACGCTAACCTTTAAGCAAACCAAAAGCCACGTGCCTATCAACTTTAGTATTTTAGATGCAAATAGCGGAAATGCTATGCGGTGAAATGTGGCTGAAACGAAACCTATGTATAGGAGAAATCGTAAACTTTGTACTGAAGCTGTTCGAAATGGTTACGTACTTATAGAAATTAAAGAAAAATAAAATGGTCTGACATAAATTATTTTATTTTCAAGCGCCAGAACTAATATAAATATAAAAACGTATTTCAAAAATTACTATCGAGAATTGACGTCTACGCCAGTTCCCAGCTACCAAGAAGATGTCAAAAATATTCTAAAGCTAATCAACCTTTGAAGTGCTCTTACTCTGCCGGCATAAAAGTAATCACTTTTATGCCTAGGCATAAAAGTAACGTATATATCTTGTAAATCAAGTCACATAAGTTGTCACTGTTATAACGTTATGAAAATAATAGTACATTATTAGGAGCAGAAGTTCTGCTTTATGTGGCGTTGCTGGACGGTTTATCTGCCGATCTTGCAAGCTTGCGCAAGATCGGCAGATAATTCCAGCCGAACCAAATAAAGATACTTGTGCTCCGAATACCATATAGTATTTCCTCTTCAAACATTGATAGTAAATTATTTAAGAAAAGTTAAGAAACCAGGAAATATGTTAAGGTAGCAGATTGAAAAGACTGATAATTGGAGATTGCCTTAGAGAGCGTTTCTATGACTTAACTATAAACAACGTTTTAATCAAAATTCAAAAAACTTCTATAAGTATTCGTCTGTTAACCCACTTTAATATGGAGAGAATTTGTAAGTATTGCAATGAACACAATTTAAGCCAATACAATTATTATATTAATTAATAAGCATTGTAATATTAATTTACAATATTCCATAAATGTGACAATTTGAATTTAAAAATATAGGCAAATAGCATTAGCTTTGAAATAATTTGAAGTTGAAATTGTAATACAAATAACATTAGCTTGAAGATGGAGTTGTAATCATTGCAAGCTTTGACTTATAATAACAAACAAGGAAACAATGTAACAAACAATTGAGAAGCAAGAACCCACGCTTGGATGTGTGTTTTGGCTTCCCAGAAAAATCGAAGTAAAAAGTTAAACATACCAATTTATCCGATTCAAAAAATGTTTTCACAAGTATTATGGTGGTGATTTGTTGGAGGTCCAAATAAGAAGTGCAGACCTTAAAACCTAGAGAAAGCAGCTACCATCGTGTATCGCAATCTAACCTTAGCTGTGGGTACAGGAACTGAAATGAAAGCCGGAAGCTGAGAATGGAACCGAAAGCAACGAACAGACCACGAGCATCACCTTGGTGAGTCATCAGGAGGCTTACAAGGCAGGCCAAGCAACAATAAGAGGAACTGTTCATCAAGGGGGGCCGATAACGGCGTAAAATTTCGTTGCAAAAGCAGAATCAAAGATAAAAGTCCGTTTTCCCTAAAATTAATCCACTGAATTTTCTATGGCCTCGTTTGAGTGTTTTTTTAAGTGGCGTTGTTTACTTACGTAATCACCTAGGCAACGCATCGATAAGTAATAACAGACGTAATTGTTTTAAGTTAAGCCGCAACTCTGATTTGTTTCCTGCGTTATAAATGTACGGTTAGATTACGACAATTTGGTAATTGAGAGTTTTCCCATAATTTCAAAAATCTTGTACTGGCTTATCCCATAAGCTAAATAAACAGCGTGAAAACGATTGCATTCAATAAAAAGACAAATCAATTAATGTGAACGCCAGTATATCACAAATTAATTTACACATTCAAATAAATAAATTGGCAGAATGTAGAGCAACTCAACCCATGAGAAAGAATCACTAATAAAATTTAATTATAAAAATCTGGTGTGATACACACACACAACTTCCTTTTATAGTGATCTTATAATTACCCAGACTGGGACCTACATAAACAAAAACTACAAGACAAAATAGAACACCTAAAGTTCAGATCTCCCAATAAAGTAGTTTTAGACTCAAGTGCTGGCCAGTTAAAAGAGGCCATGATTGACTCCTTTCAGAATAGCTGTCCTCTAATAAACCAAAGTCAGCAAAAAGCAAAAAACACTCAAATTGGTGGAATAAAGACCTAGAAACGACCAGACAAGAAGTCAAACGTCTGTTTAACAGGTCTAAAGCCACAAATAACCGGGAAAACTATCACAAAGCTCTCACAGACTAAAACAAAAAATCAAGGCAGCTAAGATAGCAGCCTGAAAAAAAAATTGCCAGGGGGTGAAGACCACGCGATCCACAGCTAGACTCCACAAAACCATCTCAAAGCAAGCCATGAACCCAGTAGGCACTCTTAAAAAAGAAAACGGAGAATACACTACAACGGAAGAAGAGACATTATCTCTTTTGATACAAACTCACCTACCCGGAGCAGTGGAACAACCTACTTTGGCTGAACCCAATCATACTCCTAGGAGGGAAGACTGGGAAACAGCTAAAAGAATAATCAGCAAAGAAAGGATTAGATGGGCAACTAGCCTCTTCAGTCCTTTCAAATCTGCTGGATACGACGGCATAAAACCCGTAATGCTGCAGAAGGGGATAGATATACTGCTGAACCCACTCAAAGACATGTTCCAAGCAAGTCTTGCCTTGGGCTACATTCCCCAAGCCTGGAGAGTGACTAAAGTAGTATTTATCCCTAAGCCTGGTAAGAGCAGCTATGCAGAAGCTAAATCTTACAGACCTATCAGCCTAACGTCATTCCTCCTTAAAACGTTTTAAAGATTAGTAGACAGATACTGGAGGGAGGAAGCCCTAATTTCACTTCCGATTCAGAAATATCAACATGCTTAGCAAACAGGAAAGTCATGTGAAACCGCACTACACCAACTAACGTATGTAACATAAGTTTTGAGACAAAAATAAAGTTAACACTATTTGTTCAAATTTTCAACTTTACTTAAACTATGTAAACGGTTAACGATTAACATCATTTCTTAACAATAAGAATATATTTATTATAATGCAGCTAGCGGCCCATGATCTTGAATCCGTCGTATTTTTGTTCTCAAGTGTCTCATAAGAGATTGGATGGTAGCAACATCGATTTCCCGAATCTTTTGGTAAATTCTCCTTCTTAATTGTTCTTCATGTTCTGCCCCTCATCCGTTATCATAAACTTTTCTGCTTAATAAAGCCCAAAATTCTTCAATGGGACGGGCTTGGGGAACATTAGGTGGATTGTCTTCTCTGGGTACAAATGGAACATTATTGGCTTCCAACCAATCTCTAGTTTGCCTGGCATAGTGACAAGATGCTATTGCATTATTGTGATGAGCGTTTATAAACTGTAACAATTTAGGCAAACATCTTTGTATATAAAGATCTGCAGTGATGGCTTCTCCTCTAACATGTCCTACATATGGCTGAGATGCACCTGCCTGAGAAATGGCGCACCACACCAGAATTTTATCTTCAAATTTAGCTTTTCTTTTAAATCTTACATTATCCGGAGCTGCATTGAAATCTTCAGTATAGAATCCATCATTCCCCTTTATTTCAGAGTTAGATAATGTAAAATATTTTTCATCGTCCAAAACGATGATTCGGTTGTTTGCAAAGTGTTCGAATTTCGATTTTGTATGCCATGTCACAAGAGTTTTTCGACAATAACTGTCAATATTTATGATAACAAGGCCTACTTGAATAAAATCCAGGCAATGGTAACTAGACTGAATCTTTTCGAAGTTATGAAAATTAGTTACGAAATATGTCTCAAAACTTATGTTACATACGTTAGTGGGGAAATTTGAGAGAACCTTGGAGTACAAGGAGTACGCAGTCGGAACATTTCTAGACATAGAAGGTGCCTTCGACAACGCCTCCTACCACTCTATTGAAAGAGCAATGACAAATCATCAGATCGATAACACCACGATAAGATGGACTATGGCAATGCTCAACACTAGAGCTGTAAAAGTCAGGTTATTTGACTAGGAAAAGACAGTGCAGGCGACAAGGGGATGTCCACAGGGAGGAGTTATTTCTCCACTCCTGTGGTGCCTCACAGTTGATGAACTGCTGATCCAACTCAATAACAAAGGCTACTACACTCAAGGATACGCTGATGACAATGTCATACTGATTCAAGGAAAATACCAAAGAACCGTGCAATGAAATCAGCACTAAAGAAAACCGAAGAGTGGTATCTAGAGAATAATCTTAAAATTAATCCCAGCAACGCCACTTTCGTCGCTTTCACTCGTAGAAAGAACATCACAAATAGAATCAACATAAAACTATTTGAGACAAATGTCAACTGGGAGAACGAGGTTAAGTACTTAGGACTAACCATCGACTCCAAACCAACTTGGAACTCCCACTTAGACAAAACAATCACCAGGTGCATGAAAACATTAGTTATTGAGAAAAGAACTATAGGTAGTACGTGAGGGCTCAAAGTGGAACTGACCCTCTGGCTGTACAAAACCATGGTCCGACCAATAATTTCATATGGAATAATCGCCTGGTAACCGAAAATAAAACAAGCAACTGCGATCCACAAAATCAGCAGAATACAATATGTAGCTAATCGGTGCAACACTGGAGCCTTTATAGGCACCTCAGGACAAGCACTGAATGCTATCTTAAATCTGCCACCTCTGCACATCTTCTTGGAAGGTGAAGCCAGAATGGCAGCATACAGATTACAAAGTACTGGTCACTGGATGACCACAGCTATAATCTAGGACATGGCAAGATCATATCACACATCAACAACCCAATATTAGAAATGGGTTCAGATCTTATAATCAAAGCCTATGACTTTGAAAAGAACTTTACCGTACACACAAGTTGGAATTCGGACCAACTACCAACTCCAATAAATAAGAACATCATATTTTACACTGATAGATCTAAGTTTGAAGGGGGTACAGGCTCCGGTATGTACAGTACGAATCCCAGAAACAACGAAATAGTCAGTCTAGGGTGAAGT
This sequence comes from Agriotes lineatus, assembly GCA_940337035.1. Taxonomy (NCBI): domain Eukaryota; kingdom Metazoa; phylum Arthropoda; class Insecta; order Coleoptera; family Elateridae; genus Agriotes; species Agriotes lineatus. The sequence continues at coordinate 103,806 of CALNHX010003517.1, read as the reverse complement.
ACAAGCTATTAACGTATGCGTATGTATCGAGACATACACATTCTCTCAGACAATCAGGTAGCACTGAATGCGTTAAACGCTTTCAGTACTGCATCGAGACTGGTCAAGGAATGTAAATCCAAACTTCAACCTTTGAGCCAGGAAAACACAGTAAAATTATGCAGGATTCCAGGTCACCAAGGTATTGAAGAAACCGAAGAGGCGGACAAGCTCGCAAAAGAAGCAGCCCGTAATGCAATGACCGGTCCAGAACCTGGTCTAAGCATTCAGAAAAAATAAGCCCGCTCAGCCGTTAATGAATGGGTCAATGCCGCACACCAACTAAGATGGAGAAAAGTTCAGGATCTGGTCCATTCTTACAATGAGGTGATTTAGTAAGTTAATGTAAACACTTCCTCATCCTCGTCTTCCTCATAAAAATTAACATATATTGTACATACGCTTATATATTAAGCCATCTTCAGGCTAATGTCAAAAGTGGACAGTCATAAATTGCTCGAATGATGTTGAAATGCAAACTGGTAAGTTACAATTATCCCAAGCAATCACAGAAACGTAACTAAAAACAGTAAAGATAAGGGCGTCGGGAAGAATGGCGACTCTGAACCATTTCTGTGGCATAAAGATCAGCATAAATATTGATCCTGTGCATAAATTCTCTGAATGCTCCAGTGCCTGTTAGTAGACTGACTACTTGCTTGATTCGAGTTCTGTTCAGTCTCAACAGGGTTTTGGCGGTTTGTGGATTCGGAGTTTTTAGCAATCTTTTGCAGTGTGTTGCTTGATTGTAGTTTCTCCATCTTAAATTAATGTAAAGTAAACACTGTCTTTCTCATAAAAATGAACATATATTGTACATACGCTACATGTGTCGGCTTATATATTAAACCATCTTCAGGCTAATATCAAAAGAGGGTCATTTCCAGTTTGAGCCCTCACGTACTACCTATAGTTCTTTTCTCAATAACTAATGTTTTCATGCACCTGGTGATTGTTTTGTCTAAGTGGGAGTTCCAAGTTGGTTTGGAGTCGATGGTTAGTCCTAAGTACTTAACCTCGTTCTCCCAGTTGACATTTGTCTCAAATAGTTTTATGTTGATTCTATTTGTGATGTTCTTTCTACGAGTGAAAGCGACGAAAGTGGCGTTGCTGGGATTAATTCTAAGATTATTCTCTAGATACCACTCTTCGGTTTTCTTTAGTGCTGATTTCATTGCACGGTTCTTTGGTATTTTCCTTGAATCAGTATGACATTGTCATCAGCATATCCTTGAGTGTAGTAGCCTTTGTTATTGAGTTGGATCAGCAGTTCATCAAGTGTGAGGCACCACAGGAGTGGAGAAATAACTCCTCCCTGTGGACATCCCCTTGTCGCCTGCACTGTCTTTTCCTAGTCAAATAACCTGACTTTACAGCTCTAGTGTTGGGCATTGCCATAGTCCATCTTATCGTGGTGTTATCGATCTGATGATTTGTCATTGCTCTTTCAATAGAGTGGTAGGAGGCGTTGTCGAAGGCACCTTCTATGTCTAGAAATGTTCCGACTGCGTACTCCTTGTACTCCAAGGTTCTCTCAAATTTCCCCACTAACGTATGTAACATAAGTTTTGAGACATATTTCGTAACTAATTTTCATAACTTCGAAAAGATTCAGTCTAGTTACCATTGCCTGGATTTTATTCAAGTAGGCCTTGTTATCATAAATATTGACAGTTATTGTCGAAAAACTCTTGTGACATGGCATACAAAATCGAAATTCGAACACTTTGCAAACAACCGAATCATCGTTTTAGACGATGAAAAATATTTTACATTATCTAACTCTGAAATAAAGGGGAATGATGGATTCTATACTGAAGATTTCAATGCAGCTCCGGATAATGTAAGATTTAAAAGAAAAGCTAAATTTGAAGATAAAATTCTGGTGTGGTGCGCCATTTCTCAGGCAGGTGCATCTCAGCCATATGTAGGACATGTTAGAGGAGAAGCCATCACTGCAGATCTTTATATACAAAGATGTTTGCCTAAATTGTTACAGTTTATAAACGCTCATCACAATAATGACGAAATCATGTTCTGGCCTGATCTAGCATCTTGTCACTATGCCAGGCAAACTAGAGATTGGTTGGAAGCCAATAATGTTCCATTTGTACCCAGAGAAGACAATCCACCTAATGTTCCCCAAGCCCGTCCCATTGAAGAATTTTGGGCTTTATTAAGCAGAAAAGTTTATGATAACGGATGAGGGGCAGAACATGAAGAACAATTAAGAAGGAGAATTTACCAAAAGATTCGGGAAATCGATGTTGCTACCATCCAATCTCTTATGAGACACTTGAGAACAAAAATACGACGGATTCAAGATCATGGGCCGCTAGCTGCATTATAATAAATATATTCTTATTGTTAAGAAATGATGTTAATCGTTAACCGTTTACATAGTTTAAGTAAAGTTGAAAATTTGAACAAATAGTGTTAATTTTATTTTTGTCTCAAAACTTATGTTACATACGTTAGTTGGTGTAGTGCGGTTTCACATGACTTTCCTGTTTGCTAAGCATGTTGATATTTCTGAATCGGAAGTGAAATTAGGGCTTCCTCCCTCCAGTATCTGTCTACTAATCTTTAAAACGTTTTAAGGAGGAATGACGTTAGGCTGATGGGTCTGTAAGATTTGGCTTCTGCATAGATGCTCTTACCAGGCTTAGGGATAAATACTACTTTAGTCACTCCCCACGCCTGAGGAATGTAGTCCAAGGCAAGACTTGCTTGGAACATGTCTTTGAGTGGGTTCAGCAGTATATCTATCCCCTTCTGCAGCAGTACGGGTTTTATGCCGTCGTATCCAGCAGATTTGAAAGGACTGAAGAGGCTAGTTGCCCATCTAATCCTTTCTTTGCTGATTATTCTTTTAGCTGTTTCCCAGTCTTCCCTCCTAGGAGTATGATTGGGTTCAGCCAAAGTAGGTTGTTCCACTGCTCCGGGTAGGTGAGTTTGTATCAAAAGAGATAATGTCTCTTCTTCCGTTGTAGTGTATTCTCCGTTTTCTTTTTTAAGAGTGCCTACTGGGTTCATGGCTTGCTTTGAGATGGTTTTGTGGAGTCTAGCTGTGGATCGCGTGGTCTTCACCCCCTGGCAATTTTTTTTTCAGGCTGCTATCTTAGCTGCCTTGATTTTTTGTTTTAGTCTGTGAGAGCTTTGTGATAGTTTTCCCGGTTATTTGTGGCTTTAGACCTGTTAAACAGACGTTTGACTTCTTGTCTGGTCGTTTCTAGGTCTTTATTCCACCAATTTGAGTGTTTTTTGCTTTTTGCTGACTTTGGTTTATTAGAGGACATCTATTCTGAAAGGAGTCAATCATGGCCTCTTTTAACTGGCCAGCACTTGAGTCTAAAACTACTTTATTGGGAGATCTGAACTTTAGGTGTTCTATTTTGTCTTGTAGTTTTTGTTTATGTAGGTCCCAGTCTGGGTAATTATAAGATCACTATAAAAGGAAGTTGTGTGTGTGTATCACACCAGATTTTTATAATTAAATTTTATTAGTGATTCTTTCTCATGGGTTGAGTTGCTCTACATTTTGCCAATTTATTTATTTGAATGTGTAAATTAATTTGTGATATACTGGCGTTCACATTAATTGATTTGTCTTTTTATTGAATGCAATCGTTTTCACGCTGTTTATTTAGCTTATGGGATAAGCCAGTACAAGATTTTTGAAATTATGGGAAAAATCTCAAATACCAAATTGTCGTAATCTAACCGTACATTTATAACGCAGGAAACAAATCAGAGTTGCGGCTTAACTTAAAACAATTACGTCTGATATTACTTATCGATGCGTTGCCTAGGTGATTACGTAAGTAAACAACGCCACTTAAAAAAACACTCAAACGAGGCCATAGAAAATTCAGTGGATTAATTTTAGGGAAAACGGACTTTTATCTTTGATTCTGCTTTTGCAACGAAATTTTACGCCGTTATCGGCCCCCCTTGATAAACAGTTCCTCTTATTGTTGCTTGGCCTGCCTTGTAAGCCTCCTGATGACTCACCAAGGTGATGCTCGTGGTCTGTTCGTTGCTTTCGGTTCCATTCTCAGCTTCCGGCTTTCATTTCAGTTCCTGTACCCACAGCTAAGGTTAGATTGCGATACACGATGGTAGCTGCTTTCTCTAGGTTTTAAGGTCTGCACTTCTTATTTGGACCTCCAACAAATCACCACCATAATACTTGTGAAAACATTTTTTGAATCGGATAAATTGGTATGTTTAACTTTTTACTTCGATTTTTCTGGGAAGACAAAACACACATCCAAGCGTGGGTTCTTGCTTCTCAATTGTTTGTTACATTGTTTCCTTGTTTGTTATTATAAGTCAAAGCTTGCAATGATTACAACTCCATCTTCAAGCTAATGTTATTTGTATTACAATTTCAACTTCAAATTATTTCAAAGCTAATGCTATTTGCCTATATTTTTAAATTCAAATTGTCACATTTATGGAATATTGTAAATTAATATTACAATGCTTATTAATTAATATAATAATTGTATTGGCTTAAATTGTGTTCATTGCAATACTTACAAATTCTCTCCATATTAAAGTGGGTTAACAGACGAATACTTATAGAAGTTTTTGAATTTTGATTAAAACGTTGTTTATAGTTAAGTCATAGAAACGCTCTCTAAGGCAATCTCCAATTATCAGTCTTTTCAATCTGCTACCTTAACATATTTCCTGGTTTCTTAACTTTTCTTAAATAATTTACTATCAATGTTTGAAGAGGAAATACTATATGGTATTCGGAGCACAAGTATCTTTATTTGGTTCGGCTGGAATTATCTGCCGATCTTGCGCAAGCTTGCAAGATCGGCAGATAAACCGTCCAGCAACGCCACATAAAGCAGAACTTCTGCTCCTAATAATGTACTATTATTTTCATAACGTTATAAAAGTGACAACTTATGTGACTTGATTGACAAGATATATACGTTACTTTTATGCCTAGGCATAAAAGTGATTACTTTTATGCCGGCAGAGTAAGAGCACTTCAAAGGTTGATTAGCTTTAGAATATTTTTGACATCTTCTTGGTAGCTGGGAACTGGCGTAGACGTCAATTCTCGATAGTAATTTTTGAAATACGTTTTTATATTTATATTAGTTCTGGCGCTTGAAAATAAAATAATTTATGTCAGACCATTTTATTTTTCTTTAATTTCTATAAGTACTTAACCATTTCGAACAGCTTCAGTACAAAGTTTACGATTTCTCCTATACATAGGTTTCGTTTCAGCCACATTTCACCGCATAGCATTTCCGCTATTTGCATCTAAAATACTAAAGTTGATAGGCACGTGGGTTTTGGTTTGCTTAAAGGTTAGCGTACCCCCTAATCTCTATGTAGTCCTATTTACAGCTGTTTTTGGTCCCGTCGCATTTAAGAGCGTTGGTTACAGCATTTTCAAAGCTTAGCCCGTGGGAGCGAGCGAGAGACCTGTCTCGAATAATTTAAGCTTAGTCGCCCTTTCTCGCTGGCGGCCTGCTTCATCGTCGTCAGGTGAGACTTACCTCGTTCCTATTGGCCACATCTGCTGGCGTGACAGATTGTCGCGCGCGAAGCTTGGCTGGCGATTGTTTTTGCTGGGAATTCAGTCTGGGCCGCCAGAGAGTGTAGTCGCATAGCGTGAATTGTTTGTGGGCGCCTTCACGCTTCGGCGTGGAGGCGTCCGATATTTTGTGCTGATACCGCTAATTTTGTGACTTCTTTAATTGTGGCTTTTTGAGACAGACGGTGCTTGACAAGTGGTGAGAGTGGGTTGCTGTGTTTCGGGGTGCAGTGCTAGTGGTGTCCGATTTGTTGGCTTAAGCCACTTATTAATTACGGAGGCCTGTTAGCCTGATTAATCCGTCTTTTTGGGCGGGATTCTTCCGAGTGAGCTAATTACCGGCCACGCCGATGTCTGTAATTGCCAAGGGGGGCAGAGCACATTTTGTCCCGCGAACAATGCAGGGGATCTATTGGACGCCGCTACTTCCACCTACATCACGTCAACAGCAGTAACAGCGATAGCCGTCGCCCGCCTACAACAAGCAACGCCACGCTTTGAGGCCAATCTACTAATTAAGGTATTGTGCGCTTTGTTGTATCTAAATGTAACTAAAACTCCTATATTTGCCAACGCTTCATTCAAACCTGGTACATACACGTAAAAAAATTTAAGATTTGTGGAATAAACTTGTTTGTTGCAAGCTGTATTTGCATTGTAATTAAAACTCACATATTTGTCGTCCGACGCTTTATTCAAACCTGGTAGATTCACGTACAAATTTAGCATTTGCGTAAGAAACTTGTTTTGTTGCAAGCTGACATTTAAATATAATTGAATTTAACCTAGTGTCCGCCTTAGTTGTGCGTAATAGTTAAGGCGTCTCTCAGCTAGGCTTCATTCCTTTTAGTATTTACCCCTAATAATTTGCTACATTGTTGTACATGCCGACCACGTCGGTACAGCTGTAAAGTTTCGGCCGTGTGATGTGGCCTAGTAGATATGTTAACTATAAATGACTTATGATTTACCCTTGTTCTTGTGCATGTTTGTTTACAGGGTGACTTAGTAACTGTGTCAAGATCGATGTAAGATGAGGGCCAAACGTGGTGAATAAGCGTTGCAGGTAGGTTGGCGTGCTTGTCGCTACGCTGCTGTCTCCAGACTTGAGAATCCTACCCCGTTTGGCTTTCAAGATTCGGTTAAGAGTGGGTTTTCCCTATTGGACCCTTTGGAGCCCATTAATTTTCTAACATTCTATACATACCGACCCGCTTGCCTTGTGGTGTCTCGTTTCTAGGACTACGCCCATCTCCCTGAGCGGATTCGAGCCTTGGCCTTTAGCCTGTTTTGTAGCGATTTCTAGGGTAAGTGTGGACGTTTTCCGGACAGAATTAGTATTCGGCACTCGCTCATCCGTGACTGTCGTTAAAGCAGTTTGATACTGTAACACATACCTATGTCATTCGGAGTAAAAGTGACTTTGTGTACCTCACCAGAACTTGTCTGATCTCGCCACACAAAGTATCAGTTTTACTTCTAATAACATAATATGCTACAGTTTTTGGTTTAATCAAAGTCGCAGGTGATTGACTTTATTCTCTCATCTAATAGGTTCGGGTATCGAAATAATGTGCATCAAAAATAAAGTAAATCAAATTGATTATGATTTCAAGCATTTTTGTAATTCGTTTTATATTTTAAGCAATATTTAATATCTTGTATTTGGTATGGTCTATAAATTAACGTATAATTTAAATTATAGTAGTATAAAGTCTTTGCAGCTATTTAGAGAATATTTAGATTTCCGTCATTGAAACAGTTCGAATTGAGAGGTTTTACATACACACAGATTCCGTTAATGTTGGATTCCTTTGTAATTGCGAAACTTTTTATATGATTGGGACTGGCATTTCATGAATTATAATAAACAACGTAATCTTAGATTACTTGCGCTCTTGAAGTACATTTCAAGCATTTTTCAAGTTATAGGAATGCTTTAATTTAATTTTAATTGTCTAAAGTTTGTTTAAGCATCATACTCGCTACTTTTAGCGGCAATTGAAAGATGTGCGGTAAATAATTGTCGTAACATATATTTTGCTATCACGAAATTAAGATTTTTTCATTCGTCGTATGCGTTCGTTTGTGAACATGCATCATCTCTATTCGTTTTTGGGTTAATTTGGTATTGTTGACCTTGTGGAAAGTAGGCTTTCCGATCCTCATTTTATAGCCGAAAGGACAATTCTCTCTTGCTAGTAAATAAAGTAATTTTCCTCTCGACGAGCAGTAAAGCGATTTTGCTCCCATCTTTTAATATGCAACTTTTTTGATGGTGAAAAAACTGCATATATTACAAATTATTATTGTTATCTTTATTCACAAAATCTCAATTTTTTCTAATATTTTATTGCAAGATGCGCGAGTCGTTTCTTGTATGTGATCTCTCAAGAGTTTTCTCTATTCACCTTTTTTGTATACTTTTTTTAATTTAAATTTTAAATTGTAAGTATTTCTTGCTTTTTGATAATGTTGACATTCTTAGTTGCTCTATTTTTAATACATTCGTTTGATGCTTTTTCCTTCAACATTACATCTCAAAGGCGGTTGTTCTTTTCGTGTCTGCTTCCATAGAGGTTTGATATTGCGATGCGTGTAGTGTGACCGTTACTGCTTTTACTATTTCAGTACGTTACTGAATTTTATGAGTGACTTGTTCTTCGGTAGTTTATAATGGCGTCGCTTATATATTAATTTCTAGCACATTAATAGTATTAAAAATAAGTAGATTACTTTTGTTGCTATTGTTATAATTTTTCAATGAAGTGCTTGCATTGTTCGATTATTTATGGTACCTTGGTAAATTTATGGGATGTTAAATAGTTGGCAAGCCAAATCTATTCATTCCGCACCTACACGTGTTCGATTCACAGCTAAGCTACGATAGTCCAGTGGTTCTTAACCTCAACCTCTTCAATTTTCGAACAATCTAGTAAAATACCTTACTTTTAAACTGAATAAACCACATGATAAATTAAAAACAACCTGAATGTCTACTTAGGTATATTTATACCAGCTAAAATTCTTGCATTTCATTTAGTATTACAATTGCACAGCATATTTACTTTCTATAAAATTGTTGCTATTCTGCATACATGCCTTTAGTGTTTTAGGTTGTATTAAAAATTATAGATACTGCTGTGGTTCTGTGCTTCAAAAACTAATATTAATTGAACAATTTTATTGAATATGGGGCTAGCCACCTTTTTTAAGATTTACTAGCTCAATAATAACACATTTCCATGATATTATTTTGTTTATGTTTAATAAATAAAGCTAATACTGTGAATATTAATTCAGAATGAGGCTGAAAGTATACAGTTTATTTTCACTGGAAAGTGACGATGAGCCAATTTATTTTCTGTTTATTCTCATACAATGTTACGTAGTTTAACGAAGCAGGGAATACATGTACAAACAACCGCATGACCTGCAAGAAAAGAACATTAATAAAGTACAATGAAATTAAGGAAGGAAAGTATTATTATTTGTGGATTTCGATGTTAAAAATTGTGTGCGTCCTTAGGAAGGCTGAACTTAGATAAATTATGGATTCTAAAATATACCGGTATGATGTGCAAGCGAAAAGGGAAGGGTGGCTACTAGAGAATTTTAGGAACTAAAAATAGATTCAATAGATACTTTGTATTCGCATATTTATAATTTCTTTATTATTAGTATTGATATAGCTATTCTCAATGGTTTAAACTCCTTAGAAATCAAATAAAAATCATTTATACAATTATTATAATTTACGATTAACTGAGTTCCTCTGCTATCTGCAAGTTACGATGCCGATGCAGATGACGGTGAACCGCTAACCGGAAAACCAGCTGACTTAATCGAAACGAATCGAGAGCATTGAGATAGGAGTAGAGAGGAGACGACATACGCGCATTTCATCTGACAGAAAAACGTCCGTGGTGGGTGGGGCCAAAGCTGCTGACAATATGGTGGATGGTCAGGGCCGTATTGAGAAATTGTTTAATTATTGTGGGTTATGAGTGTTTGTTTTTTAATCGTGGCATTATGATTATCTACCATACAATATGCGTTTTGGTTATTTCATGATCGTATTAAATATTACTACGATAGTGCTTCCATTGCCGGCTAAAATCACCATTACATACAAATTAGAGTTGCTATAATATTATTATATACGGCCCTGTACCATGCTACCTAACCTATGATTTTTGCAAAATTGAGGAAATACTCATCTATGAAACGTTATTCCCGTTGTATTTTTCTTGTCCACCTTACTTATGCTATTGCAAGTACGCAGAGCACAAGAAGCCATCACTACAATTTATAAAATCGAAAAATTCGCACATATAAACTTTTCCCGCGCGTATGACGTAAGGCTGCTAACAATGTGGCCGACCCTTGGACGCTTGTCGACATCGTATGTCGTCTCCCCTCTACTCCTATCTCAATGATCGAGAGCCAAAATTGATTCGAATGATTATTCAAATAATCAATCGGTTATTAATATGAATCGAATGCAAATAATTCGGTTATGAAAATTGTCCGGTTATGCCCATCACTAATTATTACTTACCTGCAATAAGCTGAGAAGTGGTATCCACAAGGGCTACTGAATTATGAGGTTGAATAAATTGCCAAAGTATACTTTATATTTAAGAAATTGAGTTTGAACGGATAGAATTGTTGTAAATCTATTACAATTTGGAATGCGTATCCCCACCTGAGTAAAACTTTCATGTTTTAAGAAAATATTTACTGAGCTAGTATATAAAATTATATTATATATAATTGAATTATCTTTGTTATCAAAATTAGTTTAGAGATAAGCTTGTATAGTCTTTACTCTGTTAATTGTCAGACTGACTTAACCTAAAATATTGATGGTGTATACTTTTCCATATTATTAAATTGCCCGGTGCGCCAATTATGTTTTCTCAAGTAATTGTATGTATTAGCCGAGTAAATAATTATTTAAACATGTAACTCACTGAGGTTGGGATATGCATTTATAATTGTAATAGATTTGTAACAGTTCTTTCCGTTCAAAATCAATTCCGGTTATGTAGATTTCTTTAATGTACACTGTAGGTTGACGGTCTAATTAACTTCATAATTCAATAGCCCTTGTGGATATTACTTCTCAGCTTATTTTAGGTAATTAATAATTTGCATGGTTTAGTTTATTTATTATTAATTTTGTCTTTCAGAATTCAATACAATATTGATTTAACCTTTTTATGATGCAGTCATCAGAAATCATCTGCTACAACTAAGAGTTAAACTTCTAAAGGTTCACTGTAACTGAATGCGTTATTTGCATCACACTCAACATGCTGACACTCTCATTATAAAGTACTTGCCAAATGAAAACACGTTACTTATCAAAATCCACTTTAATTCGCAACTATTTAATATTTAATTTATGATTGTATGCAACACAATTTACTACCGCATAGAAATGGTTCGATGGTCATATAAATAGGTACACTTTAGGGTCGTGTAGTTGGAATTAAAAGTTAACCTTGAGAAACTTGCTATTATTTTCTTTGAATTTGAGCGAGGATTTTCGGTTTCCCAAAATATTTTTTAGATAGAGCCCACATTTGAATATCTAATTAAAATTATAACACTGTTCTCGCTGTAGCTCTTTTTTAAAATAGATTTTTGGAAGAACTCTTGAAACCAACAACTTGGTAGTAAGTACTAAAGAGAGAATAGATAAATAGGGCAAATGTGAAAGATTTGTAGAATCAATTTTCACTTCAAGGTAATATATATTCACTTCATAGAAATTTAATTGAATATACTGATTTCGAGCCTCAACTAAATGTTTGGTATTGTCGCGGGACGCCCAAAGTCTTTGTAACTGGCAATCCTTTTAGTTAAAATACACTTGGTCACGAAGACTAAAGCTACTGTTGCGAGATTAATAAGAACACTTAAGTACAAATACTTGCATTTATTTTTCTGCCGTTTACAGAACACTTAAGTTTAATACCGTTGCTTCTTAACTTTACTTATTATTTCTTCCTATTAACTAACTAAATTCTAAGTCCAGTTTGACCAAGAAAACTCGGTAGGCGCTTACAAATTTCCAAGTAAGCCTATCAGAGCAGTTCTAATTTTTTGACTTTTGGCACGTACATACGGACGTGAAAGTTCATAATACTTCTATGAATTTTACAAATGTGAAGCTTTCACACGATTAAATTTGTCAAGCCCGATCCCTTGCAAATTATTGCTTATAAAGTTTTACAATGCTGCTACAAGAATTTGCCCCCCCCCCCCCCGGCACGAAATTTTTACGATCGAGGTGCAACAGTTGCCCTTTCGATCATGTTCTGACCATATACCTTTGCCTAATTTTTCAGCGTACGAAGTAAACCCTGCATAAATTTGCTCTAATCTATTCGTGAGATCGAAATATCTCCAGCTTCCCAGAGAAAGGCACGTTTTTAAACACCGGCTAACATTCGCTTGTTGTAATTTTAATATTACATTTTGCCTACGAATTCTACCTTAAAATATTTATGATACAAATGGCTTATAGCTAACTAAAGTACAGTTTCCTACAACCGCGTATAGTTCATTTCATTAAAGAACGCAAATCGTAACAATATCGTTGACATCATACATAAGTTAGGGAAAATTAGTTTTGGTGAATATTTTCAAAGAGCCATACTTTCCTTGGTATGTGTTTCTGCTTTTATCCTTGATTCTTAAATTTCTCTTAAATTTTGAGAATCGATCTTTGAGCACCCGTGCATTTGTTTAAGAACGGGTTTTTTACAGACGCACAGAGAATTTGGGCTATATTTGGTTAGAACGGATTTCAGTTCGCGCATAGTTAAAACTTTCCAGTAACAGAAAGAGAGATTTCGTATATGCAACATTATGTAATATTTATTAATTTAAAAAACCTCCTGTATTGTTACTACCTGAATGCCTCAGATAATGTGCACATATTTAACTACTTACCTACTTTTTAAGACAACCGTGAATAGGGTCGTTAAACAATAAAATCTAATCCGTAGTGTTAGTTACAAAATATGAATACAACGGTGCATAATGTAGACTGTCGTCAAACGTCAAGAGTTAGTTTATTATATTAAATAAAATTTTTATAGACATTATTCAATGTCCCATTTTTGAAGCAATGTTCAAGAGCTTGGTTTTATGTTATATAAATAGGTGACTTCGTAATTAAATTAAAAAGTAAAGTTAATTCCTTCTTCGCAAATAATACTCGGTTGATTAACAGAATGAAAAATTATGTAAATTTAGATGAAGAAAAGACAGTTCATTATATGACTATGCAAGGATGGCTGTAAAGAATAAAACCAGTGTCTTAGATTAATTTACATGTTTACAGTTAATTCATGTGTAAATTTGTCACTTATAAGATCGAGGTGTATTTACTAAAACGGTTTTCTCATGACAGCATCATATTTTATTAAAGGAATCGTGTTTTTGAAATGGGTTAAAGAAAATGGTGAATGAAAATACACCATTTAAGCTTGTATGGACTAATTTAAACAGACATTTTTGAACTCACTGCAGTTAATGTGTTTTGCGATATATGTGAAATCTCCGATTCTTTATAATATCTTGTTCTGTATTACTATGAAGAGACTTTGCACATACACATACAGCATAATTGTGTTGCAATAACCAACTCGAAATCAGATGTATCCGACATAATAATTTTCATTGCTTGCTTGCTTGACGCCACTTTAAGAGCGAACCCGTGGGCCGAATTGGCTGATTTTGGTGTCAATCGACTCAGGGCGACGCAAGTAAGCCAGTAGTAGGGTTTTCAAATTTAAATATAAGTGATTTTTTTATGTGGATTTTTTGTTGATAGCTAATCTCAAAATTGACTCGATACACAAAATGGATCACTCTTGTACAAATTGCATTAAATGAATTATTTTGGGCCCAATTTGCGTGCAGAACGCTAGTAAATAATAATAAGTTGAAGATTTATTTTACAATCACAGTTCTGTCGAGAATAAATGTTATAGAAACCATTGATCCAAAAGAATTTTCTAGCTTTCTGCTCTCAAGGTAAAGTAAAATCATCTTTCAATTTAAATATCTTCTACAGTCTTTTGTAGAATAAGATTGCCAACATATACAAATTATAGCGTCAACTAACGTAATAGCAAGTATCTAAAAAACTAGCGCATGGTTACGTTATGGTGAAAATCTTATTAGAATTCCGCTGGTTCAAGGTGTTAACAAGGGAAAAATGCAACTGTTCTTAGGTTTAAACATCAACAGTTTGATTTCCTATAGTTTTTCGTTTATATTATTTACATCTCATTAATCGAGAGAAAAACACAAAACAACCAACTTAATTGATATTTTAAAAATTCTGTAATAGGCTTTACCCACAACTTCCCTCGTCGACATTGTGACACTAAATAATTTTAAAAATCAAATTAAGTTATTAGTAAAAATATCTTTACGTTTCTAATAAATTAAATACATTTCAAATAAAAAAATGTATTCCGCTGGGGTTTGAACCCGCCGCAACTGCAGCTCTGCAGATCGCTCGATCCTAACCGCGTCTCTGCAGCGGATGTAACTACAGCGAAATTCCATCTGCGCTACCGAGTCTCTTCGCGCCTGTCTTAAAGAGCACGGTGTTATGGTTGAAACATGTTTACTTTTTTGTGACATTATCCTTTATCGGTTAAGTCTTATTTTCGGCAAATGTAAAGCGTGACCTATGTGAAAGTTATTTCTTCCTTTTATTTCAAAATTAACACAAAAATAAACAAAATTAATTTTTTTTGTGGTGCTCACCCTGTATATATTTGTATGAAATTGTACCAATTTCATGCGAGATAGATATATAATATGCATCCAAAATATTGTCTTCCTCCGACAAATAGTTTTTGAGCTATACTGCCAACAGACAGACAGACAGACGGACGGAATTGAGAAAACCTCTTTTTCGTCATCTAGGGACCTTGAAACGTAAAGATATGAAAAAACATCGGAGGTGATTTTTTCGTGATTACAATACTTCCTTAGTCTTTCAGACGAGGGAAGTAAAAATAAATTATAGCAAACACTTTGCTTGCGAGATAAGCACCATTTCACTTGTTAGAAGTTCTAAGTAATTTACTCTTATGATTATTATTTAAATCGAATTTCGGCTAAGGTCGCGTAGTCTGTGTAGATAAACACCCAACGTTCTTTGACTTAATGTGCCTTGCACCTTGTGAACTCAAGCAAGGATCTATGCGATGGCCATGCTCTCTGGTGGCTCGTGTTGTTTGAGTGCCTAACAAGGATACTTTGGCCTTTTTGAGGTTTGTGTACCCATATCTACTAACGTTTCAGAAGACATTGCAACTTGCACCATCAGAGTGACTAACACATGGATCCTTGCTTGACTTCATAAGGTGCTAGGCACATAAAGCCAAAGAATGCTAGGTGTTTAACTACAAAAACTACGCCGTCTAGCCCGACATTTAATTTTAATAATGATAATTCGTGTAAGCGCGAAAGCCTTAAACAATATATCTTACTCACTTATTTTTACTAAATTATCTCTATCCAATTTTATATCAACTCCCATTTTATTTAAATCGTGTGAACCATAATCACGTAACCGATTTTAGAGATGGAAACATTTATTTCATAACTTTTCCCATAAAAGCTTTTTATAAGCTTATATTAACATTATTTTCGGTTTGTACTGCTCACATTCCCGTTTTATACTTTTTTCTTACCTATTTATAACATGTATTTTAACGATATTTCATTCCAAGTATTGCGTCTTGTGTTTAAACGACTGTGACAAGGAAACGACATTTAAAGCCAGAGATAAGCTATGGAACATGAAACACCACACTAGGGCTAAATGTAAATGATATATCATGACATTCTCATATTATTCGGCTGAGCAAACTCACATCGTAGATAATTCAAGAATGCATGCTGTATGTTAATATGAAATGTTACATTATAAGTTTTAGTGCTACAAATTAGCCAAAACTAGCATACTATAGAAAATTTGAACTGTTGCCCTTACCATTCGGTGGTCGCTGCCTGTTGAAAATTTATTTCTAACTGTTACATCCTTGATTATCTGTTCTTATTACTTATTATGAAATCTGCTTGTTGGGACGTAAAAGTGAGCACACGCCCGTATAAAGTGCCGGTACAAATTCCCAAGAAAATTGGGGGTTATAGCATGGTAAGCGAGCACGTGAGTGAAAAAAGTGACTAATAATTTGTGAAGTGGTAAGAACATATGAGTGGGGTGTAATTTCCAAGGGAAAGTAGTATACATAACTAAATTCGAAGTGTACGTAGATCAGCGGTAATACGGAAAACGGATCGTAAATAGCCACGCAAGTAATCAGCTAAGGTCAGGAGCCGTGAACAGCTGAGTCGCGATAAAGAGCAAAGTCCACGCACAAAAATGAACCGGGACAGCGACGGATCGTCGACCGATCACGTCAGAAGAAAGCGAGAAGCAGGATTAGAAATGTTTAATCCCAGCAAAAAAATAATGAGAACCCCCGATAAAAAAGCCTAAATAAGGAGGAAAGCACGGAGATTTAAAGGAACTCAAGGAGATGATGCTACAGCTAATGGGCGAAGTCAAGGAAATAAGAAAAGAGCAACAAGAATACAGAAAGGAAATTAAGGAACTGAAAGACGAAAATCGAAAACTAAGCGAAAGAGTAGCAAACCTGGAAAACAGATTGCATATAACGGAAAAACGTGAAAAGAAAAACAACATAGGTATTAAAGGCGTGGCATTCCCTAAACAACTAATGATGCAAGGAGTACAGGAATTTTTGAAAGGCGAGAGCAGGGGCAGTTGCAAAACTGGAAAAATGGGAGGAAAAAATGCAGATAATGAAAAATAAATCCAAACTAAAAAGCACAAATAAATTTATTGACGACGATCTAAGCTGGGAAGAAATATTGCAAGAATTGAAAAAGAAAAAGAAAATGAAGTAAAAATAGGTTATGGCAAAATTTTTATAAATAAAGAACGGTGGATTTGGAATTTTAGTATAGGAGAGATCATGAAGCACGTACAACAAACCATTGCAAAAAACAGTAAAGAAAGCAGATCAAGGAGAAATTACGACGACTTCGGGGAGGCTTAGGTTAAATGAATTACCAATTATTATCGATAGTAGGATAAAATTCAAAAAACAAAAAAGCAGGGAAGAAGAGATATAACAGTTGGTACATGGAACGTACGTAGCCTTGGGGTGCCTGGTAAGATACAGAATTTACTAAAAGAAATTGAAAAATATATTCTCGCCATCCAAGAATTAGGGTGGAAAGAAAGCGGCATAACAGATGTAAAAGACTACACAATATGTTACAGTGGAGGAAAAAAAGGACAAATTAGTGTTTGCTTTATGATACATAAAGATTACAGAGGTGTTATAACAGAATTCGTGCCAATAGATGAAAGAATAGCAATGTTAAAGATCAAGGCGACGTTTTGTAATATAGTACTGGTTAATGTGCACGCGCCAACCGAGGAGAGCGAAGATGAAGTGAAAGAAATGTTTTGTGCAAAACTAGAGAACGCTATGGATAAAATGGGGAATTATGACGTTAAGGTGGTAATAGGGGACTGGAATGCCAAAGTGGGAACAGAACAGGTGTACATACCAATTATAGGGAAACATAGCCTACACCACATTAGTAACGGTAATGGGATGCGACTGATAGATTTCGCTAGCGGAAGAAATATGGTGGTATCTAGTACAATGTTCACACATTAGACCGCACATAAAGAAACATGGATATCACCGGACAAAAAAAAACAGAAATCAGATAGATCATGTAGTAATAGACCCGCGACACGCTAACAGTATCCTGGACGTAAGAAGTTATAGGGGGGCTGACTGTGATACAGACCACTTCTTAGTAAAAACCAGATTCAGACAAAGAATAATATGCGAAAAGAGAAAGCAGTGAATAGCCTACAACTAGATATCGAAAAACTCAGAGAGAGTAATGAAACAAGAGAAAAGTATAGCAACACGTTACAAGGAAAATTTGAAATGATGGAACGAAAACAGGAGAAAGACAAAATGAATAGAGAAGAAATAGAGGAATGTTGGGAAAACATAAAAAGAATGCTGACCGAGACCACCGTAGAGAAGGTAGGAAAACGTAAAACGAATAAGGGGAAAAAACGGTACGATGAAGAATGTGAGTGAGTAATTGCAGGAAAAAATTAAGCAAGAGTAGAAATGCTAAGAGACATGAAGGATGATAAAATAGAAAACTTTAAAAACAAAAGAAAAGTTGCTAACCTAAAATATAGAGAAAAAAAAGAGAAAATACGAAAAACGGAGAATGGAGGAAATGGAAGAAGCAGGAAAGGGACAGAATACTAGGAGCTTCTATAAAGAGGAAAAGAGACCAAAAGCCGGGTTCCAAATAAGAACAGTGCTCTGTACGAGTGAGGAAGGAAAGTTGCTGGGTGGTAAAGAAGAAATAATGTGAAGATGGAAGGAGTACTTCGAAAAGTTGTTGAACCCAGCAAAGGATAAAGTGTACACAATAAATGATAGATGGGACGACCGGGATGACAAAGACTCAGTAAACCTACTGACAAAAGAGGAAGTAGACCAAGTGATAAAAACACTAAAAAACTGCAAAGCCCCAGGCGAGGATGGCATTGGGGCGGAAATGTTTAAATAAGGAGGACCTGCGGTAAGAGAAGCGAATATCAGTACAGGTTCCGAGAAGGTAGGGCAACTACCGACCAATTATACATAATCAGGCAGATTCTGGGAAGTTAATATAGATGCGCACCACCTGTTCGTACATTTCGGGCAGGCCTATGACACCATAATAAGGTCGGAACTGGTCAAAGGATTGGATGAGTTTGGGGTACCTAGAAAGTTAATTAGACTGGTGAAAATGAATCTGTTGGAAACGAAAGCTAAGGTCAGAATACAAGGACAACTGACAGAGAGCTTTATGATAAGTAATGGATTGATGCAATGTCAACGACGCTGTTTAACTTCGCTTTGGAAAGGATAATAAGAAACGTCCCCATCAACCCGGGAGGAACAATCTATAAATAGGCAGTGTCAACTATTGGCATATGCCGATGACATCAGCATAGTAAGTAGAACAACAGAAGAACTGAAAGGGGTTGTCAAATATATGGAGGAAGCAGCAGATACTCAAGGACTCAAGATTAATGTATCTAAAACAAAATATATGATTAACACAGAAGATGCAAACAGATACAAAAATGTTAAGGAAATTATAGTAAACAAAAACCGGTATGAACGTGTTGCAAATTTCAAATACTTAGGCTCTATAATTAACGAAATAAACGACATAGAAGAGGAACTAAAGGCCAGAATTTCGGCGGGGAATAGATGTTACTTCGGGCTAAGGGATATAATAACCTCGAAAACGCTATCAACTAAAAATAAAATAAAAGTGTACAAAACTGCGATAAAACCGGCAACTTCCGAGATTTCTTCAGATCTTCACGTTTCAGAGTCATTAAATGACTAAAATCGTAATTTTTCAAATTCATCGGCCTGTCTGGCGGTCTGTTCGTTTATCTGTTTGCGGTATAGCCCAAAAAATATTCTTCATGTAGATTAGATGTCTAGCTCGCTAAAAACCGAATATACTTTCCGTCAAATACATAGAGGGTGAGCACCTTACAAAAACACATTGTTGTCTATATTTGCTTTAATTGAGGAATATATATTTTGTAAATGTAGTATAAGACTTATAAGAGACAAAAATGCGTAACGATAAGCGCGTTGTATATAAACTAGCCAGGAACGCATATCCAATGGGTTCTTTGTTGGTAGAAAGGGTCTGAGTGGCAGGATGCGGCCGGGCTGCTGCCAAGCGTTAAAATCGCTCTCTCAGGAGCTGAATCGCGCTTAAATCGTGCTAAGCTCGAATTCCACCTTCAGTATTTAGAAACGTTAAAATATTTTTACCCAAGTTTCCATTAACATTTCAAAATTTTTACTGTCACAACACCCACTTACGAGAGAAGTTCTGAGTAAAACTTTTTATAGATTTTATTATATCGTAATGTTATTAATTATCTAGATTCTGTTGTAAATCTAAGAAAAATTGTGAAGGGCTTTATACGGATCTTCTACTGCAACTAGAAGTTTTGAAACTAATCATTTTGAAAATACCAAAGGAAAAAAACATTACATTTTGTTAAGGTGTTCGCCCTGTATATATTTGGCCCAAAATTCTCTTTTTTGTTAAGGATTGAAACCTGAACTATGTGCAAAATATTACTTTTACTTAATTAATATTTCTTAAGTGAAAGCACCCTGTGCAGTGTGCACGGTTTCATAATATCTTCTTCTTCCAATGAATAGTTTGAGTTATACCTCCAACAGGCAGACAGATAGAGTACATTCGGCCTGTTTATGCTTTAACTCAAGAAGTGCTAGTTAAATAAAAATAATATTTTGCACATAGCTCAGGTGGTTTTGACGAAAATATGCACTTTTTGAAGCTAACAAATACAGGGTGAACACCTTAAAAAATAAATTTAAAATTTTTACTTTCAAACCTTCCACTTACGCGAGTAGTTCCGTGTAAACCTTTTCGCAGATGTTTTAATATAAAATTAATTTTAAAGTGCCCATGTCGGTCTCCATCCACAGTAATATATACCTAACATTACAGAGTGTAACAGCTAAGTGTCCCAAGAGTATTTTTGGATTATTCGACAAGATAGAAAACATTGCTTATTACTTATTCGTAAATTCAATTGTGTAATGTACTGTGGCTGTTGATATCCGGTATAAATATTACATTTTTGCTACAATCGTGTCAAAATGACAATTTTTTGCACTGTTTCTAGTGTCAAAAGCGACGTTTGTAGCACTCTTAATACTAGCGCCCAAAATACGTCTTATTCGCAAGTTGCCGTTGGTGGCGTGTTTTAATAATTTATTAAAACACGTTTTGCCATAAATTTTAATGTCAACATAACCTAGAATATCTAACGCAATATGACGGAAAAAGTGTCACCCAACTAAGTTTTTATATTTCTGTTACGATCGTAAAAAAAAATAGCCTATGATACACGTGTACAAGAGCCATTAAAGCACTAGCGACGTTAAAAGCACTCCGCTAGCGCGTCGTGCTCTTAAACTCGTCGCACGTGCTTTAAAGGCGTACTTATACACTTGTAACGTAATATACTATTGTCGCTCGGTTTCAAGGAAAATTACATTCATCTTTATTTTCTAAAGAGCAAGATATATTGAAGTGTTATTAAGCCTTACGACTTGGCTCTGAATGCAGTGCAGAATGGTTGACAAATAAAATAAGCACAGAGTTGAGATATTTTAAGAAACTGCAATGTAGAACTACTATTAATACAGTAAATGCATTAGTAATGAGATGCGAGAGCTAATAATTAGTAAAGAAAGGCATGCCAAGGTAAAACATGTTTAGAGGGCTTCGAATTGGCTTGCGAATTACGATAATTTAATATGAAAGGTGTGTGCACATGCAGAGCCAGACCACAGAAAATTTATTGAAGACAAATAGTTTGTTGGGTGCAATTTGAACAAAGCGTAAGATTATTAAGACAAATAATAAGATGGTGAAAAATTGTGAACTCGGCAGAAAGGTAAACCGATTTGAAACAGAAGAGAAAGAATTGGCAAAAGAGCGATTATTAAATATTGGCAAAAGAGTGTAGCGAACGACATGAAAGTGCGGGACTCTATAACCATTGCATTTATTAAAAACAAAGTGAATATAGTAGAGCAGTGAATATTAAAATAATATTGTGTGCGCCATCGCAGAAAGACAATGATAATTATAAGAAAAAGACAATATTTTACTTTGTAAGAAATTTGAAAGTTTAAAATTATGTAATCAAACTTATTTCTATTATGTACTAAATTTCATGAAAACTTATTTCCGTTAGCTTTGTAACTTAGCAACCTAGATTAGATTTTGTTTAATAACAGAGGACAACAATTAAAATTACATTACTTGACGTTTGTAAGAATTGTTGCTCAACTTGAATAAATGATTTTGAATAAGAAACGAGAATATTAGCAGTTATAAATTATAGCATTTTATTGCCCATGTGTTTGTGATCCTGTGGAAGTGTTTGTGAGGTTTTACACCACAAATAAATTATAAAATTCTCCGATGCCATCCCGAGGACTTCGGCAGCAGCCAACTGGTACGTTCGAGCTCCGTTCCCGGTAAATATAAGAATTCTGAGCCAGAAGATTGTACATCAGGGCGTCGGCAAAGCCTGTAAGAGGGCTACCATCAACAGCAGCAGCGAGGGGACCGCCTCCAGCAGGAGATCTGACTAGCAGCACCTATGATCGTCTACGTCGCAGAACGACCCAAAGTTTCCAGGTAGGAAAGTGCCTGTAATTTATGTGTTAGCCCGGGGTTCGCAGCATAGAGCGAGTACCAACCTTTCTGAAGACGGCCAGCGTGTTTCCCAGCGTCCATTTGCTTTGGTTTTCTCAAAATTAGCGTGGCTTGGGTCAATTCTGCAGATCCAGCAAAAAACCGAAGCGTCTAAAACAAATGCCAGAAGTAGCGTCGCTTTTAACAATCAAGGGACGGTTTTGACGTCATCACAGAACAAAAGCTAGTTTAATTGCCAGGCGGGAAAAATTCAAACGACTTTCCTGACGCGTTGTTCATAATTACACGAGTTTAAACATTCAGAGACCCCGTCTTGCACGACCAACTCATTTGTGTTTATCTGACAGTTCGGAATTTATTTGACCTAACCACTAAAAACCGCGCACTCGAACTACTTTGAATTTCGAGATAGTCAACCTCAGATTATATGTTAAAAGATAGCGAAATTCGGGACCTAACCTGTAGAGAGTTTCATGTTTTACTAATGAACTAGTACACTGAGTTTGCAGTTAAATCGAATATTAAAAAATAGAGGGCATATAACCATTTTATGAATAACTTGATCTCTCTACATCTTCGGTCCCAATGCTTTATTTTCTCTTCAATTACTAATCTTCTCACTATTCTTCTATTTTCGACTTATCTTTGTCTGTCTTCGTCCTTCTTAGTATTGATCCATTTCAGGTATGCTTCTTTCTTTGCATTTATTTCTTTTTCTATGTCACCATTCCACCACCATTTTTACATGTTTCTCGTTGTTTTGTTTCTTATACCTAGCACTTTCTTGGCTGCTTGGTGTACAGCTTTTTTTATATCTAGGTGTATCTCCTCTGTCGTGTTATATTGTTTATCGTTTAATTTATCGTCCAATCTTCGCTGATACAAAGTTTTTATACTCTCCTCTTTCAGTCCTTCTATGTTGTACATGGGGATTTCTATCTTTTCCATCCCCAATTGGTCCTGCTTGTTTCGCTGATTGGATTCCGCTTTCATGTTTGTATATGGAAATACCACTGTTGCCTTTACTAGGTGATCGGAGCTGCAATCAGCTCCACGCTGCACTCTGACATCTGCTATTTTAATACCTGGTTTCTGTTTGACGATTATGTAGTCTATTATCGATCTCAGTTGTCTAGTTGCTTGTATCCATGTATATCTATGAACTTCTTTATGTTGGAAGAATCCATTGGCAATTCTGAGTTGATTTATGTGGCAGAAATCGATGAGCTTTCATCCGCTATCATTAGTGACGTCCCCACCAAATCTTCCCACGACCATGTCATTTTGTTTGGATCCTACTCGGCCATTGAAGTCTCCTAACATTATTACTTCTCCATTGTCCCCTACCTCGTCAATCGTTTCTTGTAGCTTGTCATAAAAGGCGTCTTCATTAGGGGCATAGATTCCGAAGTTTGCTAATCTCGAGGGGACCGAAGATGTAGAGAGATTCAAATGTATATTGGAGGAAGAAGATGTTCAGAAGCCTGGAAATTTATTAACAATATAAGAACTGAAAAAAGCAGATCAACAATACAAACCATAACAATGAAGAAATGGGAGGAATATTATAAGCGTCTTCTGACAGAACAAAGAACGGAATTTGAAGAACAACCAACGAACATACATATAGAAGGAGAGCCCATAAAAGTGGAAGTAGAGACAGTAATACAAGCAATAAAGAAACTAAAAAATCGAAAAGCAAGCGGGCCGGGAGGAATTGTGGCAGAGTTGATAAGGAATGGAACAGATAAAATGGCAAGAATGCTTAGAAAACTATTTAATAGATGTTTAAATGGAGAAACAGTTCCAGAAGAATGGAAAATAGGGTTTATGTCATCCATATACAAAAAGGGAAATCAACAGAAATGTGAAAACTATCGAGGAATAACTGTAACATCTACGATTAGTCGGCTTTACGGAAGAATTTTACGGGATATTATAGAAGAGGAATACAAGGAAAGAGAAGCTGAGGAACAAAGCGGATTCCGTGCTGGCAGGTCATGCATGGACAACATATTCTGCCTAAAACAAACTATAGAGAAAAAGATAGCAACTGGAAGAGAATTACATCTGCTTTTTATTGACCTCACAAAGGCTTATGACAACATACCAATTGGAAAGATATGGGAAGTGTTGCAAGAAACGAGGTTAAATCACACAATAATAAAAGCACTGCAAGAAATATGTAAGGAATCAACAGTGAAGATTAAAATAGGGCAGCAAGTATCACAAGGCTTCACAGTAACGAAAGGACTAAAACAAGGATGTTGCATCTCCCCAACAATATTTAAAATATATGTAGAGCATGCACTAAAGATATGGAAGAAGAAATGTAGCGGCATGGGATTGGAAAAATTACTCTAAACTATATACTTTGCAGTTTGCGGACGATCAGGTCCTCATTGCCCAAGATAAAGAGGACCTGGAATATATGACAAGAAAGATCAAGGAAGAATATGAAAAATGGGGTTTATCTATGAACAGCCAAAACCAAATACCTTTGTGTGGGGGGAAAAGCAACAGACTTAGAACTAGAGAACAATGAAAGTGTAGGGAGTTGTGAGAAATACAAATACTTAGGAGTACAAATAGACAAGGAAGGAAAAGATTCGGTAGAAATAAGTCAACGAATAAAACAATTTCGAAGAGCTATAAAAAGATTAAATGGGATTTGGTGGCATAAGGAAATTACTAAGAAACGGAAACTAACTATTTACAACGTAATAATAAAAAGTATAACACTATATGGAGCTGAAGCGTGGAGGATGACGGAAGATGATAAAAGAAGAATTACAGCGGTTTAGATGGACGCCCTACGGAGATCATGTCGAGTATCAAGAAGAGAAAGAGTAACAAACGAAAGAATTAGAGAAAAGATGGCAGTACAAGTGACTATAATCGACGGTATAAATAAGAAGCAACTTACCTGGTACGGCCATGTAAGGAGAATGGCAGAGGGAAGACTACCAAAGGCTGCCATGGAATGGATACCATCGGAGAAAAGAAGGAGAGGAAGACCCAGAAGAACTTGGGGAGAAGAAATCCGGAAAATAATGAGCGACAGATATCTATATGAAGAACAATGTCTCGACCGGATACAGTGGAAAAGAAGTCTGGAAATCGGAAAGCGCCGACAGACGCTATAAACCGACAATATATATATATATATGAATAACTTGATAAATAAGGATTACATTTCATTTTAATCAGTTTGCCAATTAGAAAAAAGCTGACAGAGCTTTCCTTAGCCACGGTAATATTGTAGCTTATTTTGTTTGAAATTGTTATTACCATATTAAATTATGATACCATATTGAGAATAACGTAAGAAACTGTTACGAAGAGAAAGCTGTGGATTCTCAATTGTGGTTTTTTGTCGGTACAGATACAATAATTGGACTTGGAATTTAATGTAAGTACCTAATAGATTTAATTTCTACAGTAAGCTAATAAAATTGTAGATACTAAGGGCGCTCAATAATCTTCGAATGGTAAAGGAACCGTACATTGGTGTTCAGCGTCAGCTAGGAGACACATCGCACGCTGAGAAAAACGTTACCATCTGATAGCACGGATCCATTCCTGTCGATTGCGATTCCTACAGCAAGTGTTCGGCCTGCGTAGGTCATATTGTATATTTTAGATTCATTATAATTTTATAGCTTGTAAACAACCTTCAGATGTTTACCAATTTTACTCACTTTGTGTCTAATTTTCCGAATTTATGATGTATTTTCAATTTTCCAAGAATAATATTTTTATTGATATATATGCTCGCTATCTGGCGATTGTGCGCCGTGCTTGCTGTGTAAGCGATAAACAATACAATATGTATAATTGAGTCTGTTCGGTGAGGTCCCATCGTATGACGGAATCCGGGAATCATTTTACTTAGTAGTATTTTAATTGTAGGCGATATTTTTTCAATTATGGCTTATTACTACTTCATCAAATCGATTCCAAGCGATTTTCTTTAGTTAAATCCTTCTATGGCTTCTATAGCATCCCGTACACTACTTGTTTCTGAAATATTTTATAAGTGCTTATATAATAATTAATTGGATGTCAATCATATGCCTGTGGTTGTATTTAATTGCATTTGATAATTATATACTTAGAGTTGAAACGCTAATTTTTCAAATTTATAATAGTATCTTCGCTAATTTTCAATTTCCGTTTAGTTATTTATTTCATGAGATCATTGGCACTTTAACTTATACAGGGTTTATGCTTTTATTCGAACATATCAATAATTGTTTTGTGTTCTTGATATTAAGAATTTGGAGGAGGCCCTCGAAGGTAAATTACTTTCATTTAGGTGGTTGGTTAGATCGTGACTGCTATTTTGATCTTGATATCCTTTTTATCGCATCCAAACCTACAGCTGGATCGTGATTCAAATCGCTCTGAGCTAGCCAAACCACTAAGCACTACTAATTAAAGTCGTACAATAAACTGTAACGCACTGCCCTTCTGCTAATAAGGGCTAATGAAATAATTAATCACCTTCGGGTACCTTATCAGTCGGAGTTAATTTTGGTTCAGTCAGATATACACCTTGAGAGCAGCAAACAAACACCAGCATAGTTTTAGACAGTTTAATTATAGTGTAATATATTTACAAACATAAGCATTAATTATTAGAACCAAATAAAATGTATTTTACAATGAATTCACTCTTCTTGGGCCGTCTTGCTTCGAAAAGCCTGGCTTCTACGCAACCCGTCGTACAGCGGTGTGGTCGGGGCCCTGTTGCTTGTACCCTGGAAATTTCGAACGCGACGCCACTGGAGCCGTTGGGTGAAATGCGGATTTGGTTCCAATGCTGCCAATCGCTACGTTCGAAACTTGGTCAGAAATGTCAAAATACACGTGCAACTGCGAACAGAAGTTTTTAGTGGCTATGTCAGGGCTAATTACTTACAACCCCGGGTCGTGCGGAAGCTTCGGGAAGCCCCTCCTTGAATCGGGTGTTGGTGTTTATCTTGGGTGCCATAGAACGAGAAGTCGACGGCGTATTCCACCTAGGGGACCCGGCTTCCGAGCCTGGAGCGGCTGTCAGGGGACTGCTAAGATAGCGCTTGCCCTATGAAGATGTTACCGGCGCTTGAACGTTGGGTGAGTAAAAGCTCTGTTGTCAATAAATATTTTAAAAGCAAACTTGGCGACGTGTCGGCTCGCAATAATATGAAATTTAATACGGACAGGCCGGAAATGTTTACGCTATTTCGCTGATGTAATTAATTATTACAAAATAGGCGTATGAAACGGCCTGGCTAATAAGCCCTCGTCTCGAATACGTCTTCCAGGAAATTAATTACAACAATCTGCCAACGGGATTTGGCCTAAAAGTTTAGATTGAATCCAGGTTAAAATATGCATTGTATGAATCAGCGAAGCGGTTCTACAGGGAGATCGTCGCCTCTCAGAACTGATTCTTCAGGAAGGGAGTTATTCAGGTATTAGCTAGAAACACGGCCTCCAGTATTGGAGTCGTAGGTTCAACTTAGCTACAGGAAACACTTAGGACGCAAGACTCCAAAGTGTAAAGGGAAAAATTCTCTTTTAATCGGTCTGGACGGGATCAGAGTTCAGGGAAACGGGAACGGGGAACTCTCGGGGAGTTATCTGGGGGAAATCTCGGGAATAAATGCGAAGGAATCTGAAGGAATCTCCTGTGCAACGGTCCTGAAGCCGCTTTTATAGGCCCCTCTTCGTGCTTCGTGCATCTAGCAACCACTTCGGATATTCTAAGTGGGGGAGGAGCGCATACGTGGAGCGGGGATCTCTCGATGACGTACTTGGCCGCGTGGGCCAAAAATTCAAACTCGTAACGTAACGTAGAAATGGCTAGGGGAGAACGCGCGAATTGATTTTAATTCAGAAAAACGCGTTCCCGCTGGTCGAAACGTTACAAAACCAACTTCAGCAAAGTAAGGCTTAACCGTTTAAACATTATTATACATTTGATAGGTTGCTGTGGGGATAGGGAGTAGAATTAGAATCAGCCGCTTTACAGACCTACATTTTGAGTGCATCCCTCCGCTGGACTCGTTAACCACCATTTGGCTGGTGACACCACGTTAATTACAACATCTCAAACATATTGTAATAGGGTCCAAATTGCAGCTAGCCCGAACCGATTTGTAGCCGTATTGTTCGTATTTAATGTAGCAGTATAAGATTAGTTCCTGTTTGATTTCTTGTGAAGCGAAATGTAGTACGCGTTTTCAGGAATGTAAGATTCCAAGCATCTAAACTTAAGATTGATTCACTCAGCGCACCAACTACTCACCGTTCCTGAAGCTTTGTAAAGGGATTTTTCTTGTTGTAGCTTTCTAGTGCATCACAGGCCGTTGAATACAACAAGATGGCCGATGGCCCATAAACAATAATAAACCTCTTTCATACGTCTCTATCGATTTGACTTTTGCAAGCAAACACCGGAATTTTCAAATTAAGATTGTGCCTATCCCACTTGCAACCCTTTAAGTCTATTACAGGTAGTAAACAGGTTTTTACCTGTAAGCAAAAGTTTTAGAAACCAAGGGGTCCCAACAACAAGATGTTATTGTGATTTATAATTAGAACCAATTTGGATGATAAAATTGCTTAACTTTCAAAGTTTAATTTCAAATGGTGATTTCAAGTGCTGTGACAGTTGTGAGAAATATTTTCTGTTTATCATTTGAAAGCAACTTAGCTACAGAACTCCAAGAAAACTGCTGTATATAATAATAGAAACTTTCCTAAGGAACAGAAAACTTATATGCCGTGCGTTAATCCATAACGCTGCATTCCTTGAAGGAACGATAAAAACGTGAATACTTAATTATGCCTTGGTCCCTTTTCCTTTTTGAAACGCCTAGTTCTAGCGCATGGAAATAATCAATAGTTTTCATGCTTGAACGACAGTAAGCAAAGTGCTTGCTCGCAAATCGGGTGTTTTGGTAATATGCGGTAAAAGCTTCCGAACTATTTCGTAATTAATTGTGTCGACAATAATTTAAGGCGTTGTTGACGTAACTCATCATTACTTTCTGATAGTCTACAAAAATAATTTCTAAAGGTATATGTTATTTGCTTTGGTTCCGAATTTTAACAAAAAGTGGTTTTGTTATTATATATTACACAGTTCCTCAGTTTGCGACAATAACTAAAAATTTCAGTTGCAGGTATGTAATGCAATTGACAGCTTTGAAATTTAGAAGAAATTTGAATATCCAAAGAATTCTTACGTGTTCGGATTTGTATTAGGATGGAATTTTCTTACTAAAACAAAGCCTGTGTATTTTGGCTTTGTATTTTTAAAAGCATAAAAATACTAACGTGATTTTTTTCAAGTCTGATGTAGTCGTTAGATTAATTTGAGTTTAGCAGCACTGTGCTTATTATTTTTGTAGACATTTTTGATGTTCTCCTTTCCGGTGCATTAATGAGCATGTAAAGTTTAAGGTAAATATTTGATATGTTTGGTACAATGAACACATATAGGTACTGATTTTTTTTTAAATATGTATTGGATAAACTCTAAAATTCCTTCCAGTACTTCCGGTATAGTTTTACAGGATCATCAACAGAATTTTGCAGAAAAATAGTTTTTAGGTTAAATTAAGTAACGGTGTAAGGTTCTATTTAAGCTGATGTATTTTTGTGGACTCGATTACCATGTTCGTACCGTACTCAATTCATTTCAGATTTCGACAAGCGAATACTTTTACACGTATACTTTCGTAATAGTTTAAAAGTAGTTTTTTTTTAATAACAACATCAAAGAACGTCTAACTTTGTATCAAGTGAAGCTTGCGTGTTCAAAACTGTGTTGTACAGAGAATATTGGTAATTGTGTTTTTATTCAATAAAGGCTGACACGGTATCATTAACTAGATAGCCCTGGATGTATACATTCAAAATATTTTATATGCAACAGTTTTTTCAACTATGTGTAATGAATTCATATTCACAAAGCTCAACACTTTAATGAACACGACTGTACATATTATTTTTTTATTTACCTGGAAAATCTTAATAATGAAAGACTCATTATAAAACAACCGACATGTAAAATGCAATTTATTGTAAAGCTGATGCATATAAAATAAATAATTTAAATCTAAAATCCCCAACAGCCATAAAATACATAAGTATGGTTAAGATCTAAACGAAAGCTTTTATTTGTAGCAGAAATAATTTCTCTTTATTCTGCAGCAGTAAGATAATAGGTGACTATTTGAAAAACAATCTTATTGCTTATAAGTTGATCTGAACTAGAGGGTATCCCTCAAATGAGTGGACACCACTTAAACACATAATCTTAGAAGCCAAAATTAGAAGATTTCATTCAACGTATTTATATGTTTCCTTAAGCTCCTTTAAAAAAATATTTTGCTTATATGTAACACAAGAACGTTTGCATCCAATTGGATGGAAGATGGTATAAAACTACATACTGTTGTAAGTTATCTTTTAAGATGAAATTGCTTATCAGCGGATTACTAATGAATGAAGCATGGGTGTCACGTCATAGGTCACACAATAATTCTTTAATGGCAAGGCTAACAACTTAATACATTTTTCATGGAAAAGACGTAAATTTTGTTTGCATTTACAATTTTCGATTACTGTAAAAAATTGGTTTTTAATTATTTGTTTCTCGTCATATTAGATTACAATAAAAAAAATTACTGTTGTTTTAAAAAATTGCACAGTCGATGTACAGTCGTGTGCAAATAAATCTGGGACAGTGTTTTTTTCACATGCAGATTCAGGTAAGAATTTGAAGAATATTTCCATGGATTTCCTCTTATCAGAGAGAGTTACGGGTTTCAGTACCTGTTAAAGTTTAATGTAACTCTTTCTGATAGCAGGAAATCCATGGAGATATTCTTCAATTCTTAACTGAATCTGCATGTGAAAAAAACACTGTCCCAGATTTATGTGCACACGACTGTACATAGACAAAAAAATTACTAATGAATGTATCTATCTAAAAACAAAAAGACAGTTATCGGCCTTGTCAAGGAAGAGATACTGTGTCGTGTCACCCATGTTTCATCTACTAGTAGTTCACTGGTAATAACTAACATTATCTCAGAAGAGAAACCGTAGGAAGGTCTTACCGAATATCATCCAAATCGATTCGAGCGTTCTACTTATTGTTGTAATCTAAGTTATTTTATTAAAGATCTTTGATGAAGAGTACATACAAAAGTAATACATATATGGATGTAAAGCCGTGGGCCCCATGTTACTACAATGTGTAGCATGTAAAAGATCCCCTGCTAGGGTTAAAACTTATTAGTCTTGGCATAATTCTAAGTAGGACTAAGGTACCTGGTACTCCGCATGCCTAGACCTTGTCCACGGAGTTGGCAAGAAGGGTCTATAAAGGCCTACCTGCTTGACATCAGTCTCCCCACAACAAATACTAACTAACCACTATGTAAACCGTAAAATAAGTTAGTGACATCTGTGAGACGGGAATAGAATATTCAGTTTTACAATTTTATGACGAATTAGATTTCTATCCTAGTTGAGAAATTTGACGCTCAGCTCAAAACGTAACTTCCTTACTTGCATTATAGTTTCTATGGACGCAATTGTTCTGTACTATTTTTGAAATTAATAAACGTCAGAACAAATCTCTTGCAGCGACAAATGATGCGGTTAAGAAAATAGTTCCGCTATCTTTTCAAACAGGTGGTGGATAGTTTTGACTTTTATTATGAATTTAAATTTCTTACTAAACACGTATTCTACAAAAATTGTGTATACTGTGCATTTGACATTTGAACTTGATACACACAATGACGTGCATACGAACAAACTCTGCACGTAAGCTTAACTTTTCGCAAATCTCATCGTGTGGTTGGAATGGTTATTTATTGAACCACATTGTATACTACATGTACTCCACGAACAACATAAAAATTATGCAGGCATAATTTAATAAAAATTTTATACGGTTGGACTAGGTCACTAGATTAATAAATCTGTCAGAGTGTTCAAAGTTTGCGTGCCAAAGCAAAACATAAAGAAGAGGGTTTAATGATTTATAAGAAGCGTGAATATAGATGTACTTAAATTATTCTAACCTACTGTTTTTGCCGCTTATAAATATTTAATCCGCTTGACCTTCTTGAACTCACATCTACTAACGTGAATGTCGTACTTTATTGTTGCTTTATAACACTCTTCTATTACTGAAATTAGTTTATTATTATAACTGCAATTCTTTGATTTTACTTAAAATTTTAAAACCAATATTGTGTACAGTGTGGCTCAGAAAGTGCGCAACAAATGAGAAAATGATAAACTACTCCAATGTTTCTAAACGTGAGTATCCAGTATTCTACACGTAATGTGGTTATCTAAAATTTGTCAAGTGTTACTTGCTTAATTTTTATGTCTTATAGGCAATCTCCGTATTTTAATTTTTGTTTAAGGCGATCTGTATATTGATAAAAATACCAATAACAATAGAGAAGAACGAGAACGAGTTCAGGAGTTCCCTAACCTAAAAGAAATCAAAAGATTATAATATCACTAGCAGAAAATGTAATCAGAGAAATCTTAAAAGGACTGTGCGAACTAATATTCAAGAAATGAAAAGAGGCGCTATTGACCCCGATATACAAAAATCTGTAAAGGGTTTTACTCAGAATTTCCCTTGCAAGTGGACATGGTTACACTAAATAATTTTTAGAATCAAAGGAAACCAAGGTTAAAAATATCTACACGCTTCTAATAATACTGGAACAATAGAAGGAAACACTTGGTAACGCAAATTACATCAATTTTCAAATAAAGAAACACTACCGGCGATCAAATTCGAACGGCAGCGTCCTTGCCTCGCGGCTGCTTTAAATAGAATGCATTTTTCGTTGACCTCTCTTTCTGCATTTCAGAATTTACGCTTTCGATAAGGGTAAAGCCTGAGGTATGCGCAAATTGTTACTTTTATCTATTTCGCAGTTAAAGCAAAAATACCCAACATTCTATTTTTAAGCTGCTTACCCTGTATACACGAGTATTTGTCTGAAATTTCTTCGGTTTCATGTCAGGTATATATATAATGTGTATGCAAAATATAGTCTTCATCAAATAAGTAGTTTTTGAGTGATTCCGCCAACAGACAGACAGGCAAACGGAATTGAGAAAACTTGTTTTTCTTCATCTAGAGACCCTGATACGTGAAGATCTTAAGAAATATCAGAAGGTGATTTTTTCGCAATTGCAATACGGCCTTCGTCTTTTAAACGAGGAAACTAAAAAGGAGATAAAATAATAATGTGCGATAACTACAAAGGGATTGCATTACTAGAGATTACATACAAGATACTGGCAATATTAATTAAATTCATATTAGAAAAATAGTAGAAAATAACATAGGCGATTAGTGTGGAGCAACAGGTCGTCCATAGACCTAGGAGG
The DNA here is from genome assembly GCA_940337035.1 of Agriotes lineatus. Taxonomy (NCBI): domain Eukaryota; kingdom Metazoa; phylum Arthropoda; class Insecta; order Coleoptera; family Elateridae; genus Agriotes; species Agriotes lineatus. The sequence goes on along the minus strand of CALNHX010003517.1, from coordinate 70,361 downwards.
AGGAATACGACTAGGCAACCGACAATCCACAACTTCGTTTAACATATTGCTTGAGAAGACAATAGGAGAAAACGCGATAAGAGGGAATCGCACACTATATAATTAGAAGAACCAGACCTGACGTATGCCGACAACATAGCTACAATCACAAGAACAAAAGAAAACATAATAGATGCGCTGAGAGAGCAAGAGCATGCAGATAGAGGGAGACAAAGTAATACATGCAATAATACATTAAAAACAATTTAGCGATTGGAAGCTAAGGATGGAACGGAATACAACCTTATAGTGAAAACTCAGATTCAAGAAAGAATAGGTGCGGGCTTAAGATGTATTGTAGTATTGAAACAGGTGTTGTAATCGAAGAATTAAGTCGGAACGTCAAAGTAAGAATACATATAAAACTGTTATTGTTCTAACTTTAATGTATGGCACTGAATTCAGGAAAATAAGTCAAAAAGAAAACGAAAGTTTGGAAATATGGGAAAGAAAAAAGGAAGAAAATTTTCCCAATAAGCGCGCAGAGAATAAGATGGATCGGTTATGTGTACAGACTACCAATACAAAGATCGGCAAAGGAAGGACTTGTGTAGAAGTACGTACAAGTATTGGTGACTGGGAAAGGAAGCGAAGAAGAGGTATATTTAAAAGTTAGGATATGTAGGTGATTTGTTTTGGATCTACAAACAATAAAGTACCTGATTTTTGCCGATTTTGAGCTGTATGCATACTGCTTTCGAATAAAACAAATGAAATGTTTTTCCTAAATCACGTGGTTCTTGATTGGTGGATCCCATGACTCATCTTTTAGTACATATAGGATTTCTAGAACTAAGTGGATTAAATCGACGGAGCGAGACTTATCAAAGTTAGAAGTAAAAAATTTGAGACGGATAGCCGAGAATAAAGAAAGAGGAGAAAAGTTAGTAACGATTTGGAGAAGCGCAACTACGATTTGGACCAGCAAAAAAGCTTGAGAGCAGGTACGAGTAATAGTAGCAACATTGGGGGTATCAGCAAAGGCAGGAAGCAACAAGGCATCGCAGTCAAGGCCGCTACATGCATCTTGCACGCAAGCGGTTCCAGCGAGCAGAGGACGGTGCAAAGTAGAAGAAAAAGGCACATTTTGAGTAGTTTCCTGCATCTGGGGGCCCAGGCAAGCAGTTGGAGCGATAGCGTTCTTTTCAGAAAATTGATCAAGTCAGCGTTGGATCGAAGCGGCGTTCTTAGTTACCGATAAACAGGTGGCTTAGTGACGTGATTGAAGTTATTTTATTGGTATTTACCTGTGACGCAATTATGAATGGCTTGCTTTGGTTAAAAGAAAAATTGAACGCAAAATCTGCGTCGCTTTGAAGCCATTATTTGAGGTTAAGAATATTAAGAAAGAGCATTTGCCATAATAATGCAGTTATCATACAATTGAGTTAAGTTTTCAACTGTGTAGAGACTCAACCCTGGGATGACAGATTTTCGAACATAATAGCTAGTCGGTGCAAAAAGTATTAATTATTGCGATAAATAAATTATTAAAAGGCAGCATTTCGAACGAACATTTTTATTTAGCCATTAGTTGGCCAGTTCAGACAAGGCTAAGTTTAGTTCAGTATATCACATTAGGTACTCAAGTAAAATTATGCAGCATACATGGCCAAAGGTTGTAAATTGTTGCCTATTAGTAGAATATCTACATCTTAAGTCCCGGGTGGTGTAGCTTGAACAAGCGTCCACGTTCGATCAGTAGAGTTAAGCAACGGTCTTTCTGGTCAGAACTTGGATGGGAGTTCCATGGCTGCTTCTCTCGGCGCCTCGTGATACGGCTGTCACGGAAATAGTTGGTCCCGGATTTCATAATAACATCATGACAGTGACGCCTATAATTGGCCTAACGGCTGTTGACTATGTACCAAAATAAATTAAAAAATAAAAATAACATAAAATAAAAGTGTTGTTTATCGGTAGAAATTCGATAACTCAGATTGTGTGATATACGAATTTGCGCATATTAGCACTGGCTGCTTAGGTGATTAGTACAGTGCAAAGTCTACGTCGAATGAAACTTATGGCAGTCAATGTGTTAATTTGTACGTTGATGGTGCACTAAACGTTATAACTTTGGTATGATTTTTTGGAGTAGATTGTAATTTGATATTTTGATCTATTTTAGATCCACAATAACTTTGTATTATAAAGGTTTGCTCTATTTTTAACTCTGCCTGAAATTCGCATTTCTCTTTTTTATGGAGCTTATCTCTTATTTCGAATTTTAAGTTAGTGCCATAATTTACATTTTATAGTTTATACCGGGTGCTGACTTGCGCGACGCACCATAGGAATTTGCATAGTAAATTCTTTATGTTCAATTATTTGCTCCCCTAATTATTTTAGAGCTAAAGTGTAAATACATTTTTTGTAGAGAAAAAAATACTGCATCCATTCATACTGTTGCTAACAATTTTTCATGTTCCAGAACCGAAGGAATGCAAAAAATCAAACTAGCATTTTTACAAAAATCAGTGATGCCATGGAATTATTGAAACAAGCCAATGCCAACGCAAGTGCGTGCTTGGCGATCATCCAGTCACTGCCGTCAAAAGATTGAATTTATTGTCGTTTTTCTCGTTTTGGTGTAAGTTCTGAACCTCATTATTACACGTACAATTATTTAATAACGTGCCTGTAGTTTAAACTTAAAATAAATCAGTCTTTTAATGGTTGTACTGTTTGGAATTTGCCGATACGGATATTTTACAATAAACAAGGAGCTTAGTTAACGAACGTCCACCATACTCGTAAAACCATTTTTGTTATGGACAAGGTCTAGGTACCTTAGAGACATTAAGCAGAACATAATTAATAATGAAACATCAATGACAAACAAACAAACAACACATATTGTCGCTCCGCAAGCATTTGCGTTGGCATTGGCTTGTTTCAATAATTCCATGGCATCACTGATTTTTGTGAATATGCTAGTTTGGTTTTTGCATTCCTTCAGTTCCGGAAAATGAAAAATTGTTAGCAACAGTATGAATGGGTGCAGTTTTTTTGTCTTTACAAAAAATGTATTTACACTTAAGCTCTAAAATAATTAGGGGAGCAAATAATTGAACATAAAGAATTTACTATGCAAATTCCTATGGTGCGTCGCGCAAGTCAGCACCCGGTATGTTTAATTTTATCAGTAGTGTCGAAGAACACAGATGATGGTAGTATATGATAAAAGAAATCCTGAATATTTCTAAGAAAAGGAAAACAAGGTTATGTTTGGAAATTTTTTGTGTTAAGAGTAGGTGTGATCACAATAAGTAATTATACGGCTGGTTGATTAAATTTGCATGATATAAATGATTTTTGTATGGATACTTATCTTGACAAGCTAATCGCTTTGTTAAATAAGCCAAATTCATATTTTACAGGTTGGTTTTAATGAGTCAATGCGATAACAAAAGAGTTAGTAAGAAAAGGATACCTCGCAATAGCAAATTTTGGAAGTATTAAAATTTTTATATTTCGTTTAAACCTGTATGATAATAATAATAATAATAATAATAAATTTATTGGTCCTCTCGATCAGACAATGGTATAGGACAAGTCACAAAAAAGCTTACTTAAAATTAAAAAAATTATGAAATGTATTCATGGAATAGTTAAAACAACGTGAATGCTTTCAGTGGCTATTAGATCAGACGTCATTATACGAGAGGGTCCTTATTAAAATTTCCTAATTCTAGCTAAGTATTATTTGTAAAATAAAAGAATATATAGCCTCTCAAATGAGTCTCCCTGCTGTCTAAGTAACGGTTCATAGGATTAAAACAACCATGAAAACACGTTCTCCATGTCTCAATCGATATCGCATGTTTTACTTCCTCTTGAAACGTGGCTACCGCTTCATCTGCGGTGTTGCAAGTATGTCACCGAAGTTTCTCTTTTACTTTAGGAAACAACAAAACAACATTGGGCGGCAAGTCTGGGCTGTACGGAGGGTGGCCTAGTAATTGAACGCTAAAGTCTTGCAAAAACTGCCAGTTTACGTTAAGGTATGAGGTAACGCATTATCGTGGTAAAACAGCATGCTTTCAAGCCGATTCTTGGTCGCTCTACTTTTACTACATTCAAGATTTAAGGCAGACGTACGGTAAGATATCTTTCAGTACCGGTTATAATGTCACACACCCAGCGAGAAGTTCAATTTTCAAAATGTTTTGGACTCGATTACACTTGAAGTTGTTTTAACCTTCTGTGAGGTTTTGTAGCTCTTACCAGTAACAAACCTTCCTCGCATGAAAATGGTTAGATATTACTTCGAATATTTGTGCCGAATGAATGCCTCTATCTCTTTATGGGTTAGTCGGGAATAATTTCAGTGAAATTTGACAAATCTGAGGTCGATCTTCTAATTTAATTAAGCTAGATTCTTGAAAAATCGGTTTGATTGTGGCGGATTTATGCAAGTCATTGTCATGAGGAAGAAGCGCAGTGCCATGTGACAGATGGTGCCGTTTTTTGACAATACAGGGTGTTCCCAAAATGTTGCGCCAAACTTTACAGGCGACTTCTACAGCTCAAAATAGTTAAAAATGTTGATATGAATACATGTCCGCACTCTCTTTGTTTTCGAGCTATGACTCGTTTTCGACAACATTGGGGATAAGACAAGTTACATATTTTTCAATTTTATGAAAGCAGTGTATGTATTGCTTAATTTAAGTGTCACTTTGTTAGTGATGCTGCATCGTGTGCAGTCTTGTATAGAATTAAATGGACATCATGTTAAACAATTACTGTAGTTACTGTGATTATTTTAAGCCATTGTTGTAGAAAACGAGTCATAGCTAAAAAAAGAGTTTGCGGACATGTTTTCATATAAACTTTTTTAACTATTTTGTGCTGTAGAAGTCGCTCGTAAAGTTTGGCGCAACATTTTGGAAACACCCTGTATATAGACGCAGGTTTTTGAGAGTATTGCCGCAAGTCTCTACGATTGTAAAAGAATACTTTGTATGTCCCAAAAAATGGTTGCCATGAGTTATCCAGCTGGAGATTGGGCGTGGGCTTTTTTTGGGGGAGAAGGCTCTAGTTTTATCTCGTGACCCCAGTAACGCTCCCAATCTCATCGGCAGTTACTAATCGTATTAGAAAGTTTGGATCAGCTTCGAAAAATTCGACATTGTTTGTTACGGTATCAAACTGTTTTAACGACACTCACGAGTGAGTAAGTGCCAAATACTTGGACATGTCCGGAAAACGTCCACACTTACCCTAGAAATAATCGCACAAAACAGGCTAAAGGCTACGGCTCGAATACGCGCAGGGAGATGGGCGTGGTCTTAGAAACGGTATACCACAGGGCAAGCATGACGGTATGTAAAGGATGTTAAAAAATAAATGGGCACCACAAGATGCAAGAGGGGATAACCCACGCTTAACCGAACCTTGAAAGCCAAACGGGGTAAGATATTAGTGTGTAGCCAATGACTCCCAACACATGAAGCGACAAATGCACCGACCTACCTGTAATATTGCTAAACTGCTTTCAAGCTCCACTTCACATAAAATCGGACACAGTGTATAAATAATACAACCTGAAAGTAAGCATGCACAAACACGTGGGGGGAAATTATAAGGCGTTATTCTATGAACCGATTTATTAGTCTAAACACATGTAAATGAGATGGACACACACAATGTAAACACATCATAGCGTAATGTACGGCGAAACTACACCTAGCTAGGGGCGCTTTACATCTAATGACTAACTATACATGCAAATGCAAGGCGCCTAGAGCCGGTAAAGGCAAGCCTGTGGTAATATATGACTAATTACAAAGGAGAGGACAGCCACCTGGGGCCTGTGACGCTATATGATCGATTTAAATGGAAATACAGCACTCTACCTTAATTAACGGCTTCGCTTGAAAGTTGATTGGCGGGAATCGGAGCGCTTCTAGCTAGAGTGTGTGAGCTGAGGATTGAAGTCGATAGTAGCACGCTAGAATCCCCCGTTATCATCAGGGAAAGAAAATGTAGGGCTTTCTTGGGCAATGACGAAATTAGCGAGGCCTGGAGCTCGCACGCTTGCACTAAAAGATCCTAACAGGTGTTGGACGAATACGCCTTCCAGGCTTATAAATTGCGACAAGCGGCGACGGCCATCGACATCACAGCGGCACCCACGTAAAACTCCACAACCTTTCACTATTACGCCTTGTTCAGAACTCTCCGAAGAAAAACCCACATGACGCCGTCCCAGGCAGACGAGCTGCTTGCAACGTGCAGGGAGGAAGCTATAAGTGACATGATTTCTGCCGTTGTACCGAATCAGGGGGAGAGAAACAACCGCTCGACGAATTTTTTAGAACAAAGCTGTGTTCGAAATTCCAAAATGACGTACTTTCTAGAATAAAGCTGCGTTCGAAATCCCAAAATTCTAAATAAGCCCAGACAAATAATTATGAATGAAAAGATTAAAGTGGCCGTTACGGTTGCTTGAAATTGTGAACTACCAACTGCCTGAATACCATTTGATGAACTAACACACGTAAAAAAATATGACTGGAAAGCCTATATACAGCGAAATTGTTATTATTAAATAGAAAATACTCCAAGCAGCCGAATTTAAAAATGGCCTGACATGTTTTAATAAATCTGCTGTCTATGAAACTTTTGCTCGGAAGACAAGAATCTGAGAACTTCACCATACCAATTTATGTGTAGTATTTCTCAAAGGGCTAAATTCGGATATTTCCAATGGTGTAGCGATTGTGGAGACTTTAATAGAACGATCATCAGGTTTTGACTACAATTTAATTGTGACATTCGAGGGAGCATCATCGCCATACAATGCAATCATTCACTCCCGGATTGTTTTCGGATTGTTGCTTCCTCTTGTGAAATCGATTGCTTGAATTAGAGAAAACTGAGTTTCAAACGCAAACATTTATTATGTATAGGTAGATATTTTTCTTTAATTTCACTCCCAGCTCTATTAACATACAAGCACTGCACATGTAAAAAACTGAGAGGTTGTAGAATTTTAAAGTCGTTATTTTTCGATATAGCTGGTTGGAAATGCTGCATCATTCAAAGTTGCGTTTAAAATAAGTTTTCCACTGATTAATTGATCTACTGCACGTCAGGGAGAAGCGCTTTCTTATTACGGTATTGATAATTCATCACTGAACTATTGCTAGAGCATAGGAAATTGAAGTTGGTGTAAGAATGATTAATTGGAAAAGACTCCTCCTCTTACTGATTCCATAAAGCTTTAAATGGGTTTAATAGTAGTTTTCCAGAAGAAGTGGCTATAACGGATGTTGACTGCATTATTGTTGGTTTAAGATATTATCTAAAATGTCGTTTTTGCTTACCTTTTTTAACGGTTACTTTTCCCTAAGGACACATTTTAGAGTGTATTTATACACGTAGTGTCCAGTACGATAGAGTACGAGTTGAATAAGCTCAAAAATACTTGTTATAAAATTTAAAAATTGTTAATTATCTTTGTGTCACACATACTGCACATGAGTTAATATTTTGTGGGTATACTTATACAAAATGTTTATTAATGGATGGGTAAATTTAAAGATACCATTATCGTTTTGGATAGTTTGGTCACTTTGAAACAAATTTTAAATATATGTAAATTTGATTAGAAATTTCTACAAGTCTACGGATAGGCAGCTGAATGAGTAATATACATGTATACCTGTTCACTCCATGTGTGATTCTGAGCAGGCCTTGAATGTGAATATTTTTACCAGTTAATTAAATATTTAGTTACAAAAAGTTACTAATGTCAAAATGACATTGAGATTATGTAACCTCTGGAAAGTACTTTAGTTAAAGTAAACCAATTTGCGGCATCTTGTTGAACTAAAGGGATCGGTTATGTTATTTTCAACAACTTTAATTCACTTGTTGAATGAATAATGATGAACTGTCAAATTTTGCGTTGACATTCGTGATTTTTTTGTTACCAACTGTGCCATACACCGTTAAAATAATTCAATGCAAAGCCAGCTCAGAATAACAAATGTGCATTTTTCGACAACTGTAAAAAACGTTGATATTTATGTATCACTATCAATGTTGTAGCGTGTTCCGGTGCCAAGCAAGGCATTTTAAATAAGTTTCAATGCATTTCAAATTTGAAATGGTAAAAGTTCGTTGCATATGTGTTTTCGTATCAGGCACGTTTACAATATGAAAACAAAGCCCATGTCTTCTATATTGTCTCTCACCATTTTAACAAGTTCTTCGCGCCAGCAAGCATTAGAAGCACCCATAATTAAGGCAACCTAAAACATACAAATCTTTAGAATCACCTTCACTTTTATCTTATGCGGTTAAATTTACTCTCATTAATAACTATATCACATATTCAGCTTTTTCTATAAAACATGTTGTCTTGTTTTGTTAAAGTTTTTTACTTTTTAGTTGGATATTCAACTATCTTATTTTTTAAATACGGTACCAATTTTAGAAACTTCCACAATTCGATGTTATATTTGGCATTAAACGTAGCTTTAAGTATAGAAAAAATAGGTCATAATATTGACGCCTTTATCATACCCGATTTTTTCTCAAAAGCACATTTTCCGTGATTTTGAAATTACTTCTGTGACTCGGCTGACGCACAAAAAACATTTATGTCTCTCACTTAATACATAAATAACTATTTTCTCTTCTCTAAATAACGACTTGCATTTACTACTAAAGGTTGCAATCTTTGAACAGATCGCGTTATTTTGTAATTTATATATAGTTTTCCTGAAACTAAATTTACTGTGTTACCCTAAAATGTGTAAACATTGCTTAACTACAGAGTCTTTGTCTTTAAAACACGTATAAACTCAACTTACTTACAAGACCTGTTAATTGTTAGTAGTAGGCTACCCTGATAGGTTGGGGGTAAAGTGTATACAGGGTAGTGAAAAACTTGCTGCCCTCTTCCTGATGGTGCATGGAGTTAGTTTTTAAAATTGGTTTTCGAATACTTAGCTCCATTCTCTTAGAATCGATAGAGTAAAAATGTGACAACGCTGTTTAAGTAAATATACCAGTATTGGGCTGTTGCTATGAAATATAGATAAAGTGCAATGGAGTTTTTTCGCGATGTTGCGAGATCTAATGTATTCTTTATAAAAAAGGATCTTGAAATATTTGGTATCTAAATAGAATAATTTGTTTGCAGGGTAGTTAAAGAAGTATTTTTAGATAGTTTCAGCGTAAATCATGCACTTATTTCTACCTCAAATAGGTATAAAAAATTGCCTTCGCTGCTAAATTTGAAGGACGAATTTGTATCTGACCTGAAACATTTATATTGATAGTCAATTTATTATCAGTTGGTGAAGGACTGCAACGTAGCGCGCAGATAGAGCGCTAGTTTCTCACCACCCTGTATTGAGACATATTTTTTATTTTTGTAAGTTTGTTGTCCACTTGGCATATGCAAGCGTCGACGATTGTTGTGCTGGAAACGATTTTCTACGATAATGTAAGAAGTTCGAGACATGACTAAAGTTACCAAAATTTAGTGGCAGCCTTCAGTGACCATTGAAGAGATGTCCTGGACAAGTGCGGTGGTTGCTTGATTTTAGAGGATGTTTGACAACGTTCTAATAATGAAGTACTCTGATTGTTTCAACAAGTAACTTCAAAGAATGTATTATAACTAAAGAGAAATATATTGGAAAACAAGTTATTTTATTTGAAAAATTTGCATCCTTATAACTAATTAGCAGAACAGTTCTTCTATATACAAATACGTTTCGTTAAGCCAGTATTCTACTATCTCTTCTAACTATTGTGCTCTCAATACAGTAGAACACCTAGATCGATTCTGACGATATTCGGTATTACACTCCATATGGGTCATCGTTTGAGATGATATTGGTTATATTATCGGTGAATGAAACCTGGGTGTCACGACACAGATTAGAGAGTACCTATCTCTGAAATTGAATTACTTTTACGAACAAACAAAGACAAATCAAGCTAGAACCCGGGATATGAATATAGGCACGTAGATGTCCTATCTAAGTTGGTACAGAACGTTTGAACGTGGACACTTCAAAATGAATGTGACGGTTATGCAGGAAATAATACGGAAAACATCAAAATGTATACACAGTATTTTAGAGCGAAAGTAACAAGAACACCCATGAATTTGGAACAAAATTTTTGTAAACGAACGACTCCTGGATACAATAAAAAGGTTCAAACTAATAAACGACAGGATGTGCTATATGAGAATGAAAGGACACTGGTATAGTTATTCACTATTGGCTGTACAGAAGAAAAATATGAAAAATCGAAAAATTAATTCCACATGTTAGAACGCAATATTTAGAAAATGCAGGATATGTTAAAAATTCTCGAGGACCTAAATGCCAAATTAGGAATAAAAAACCCTACCACCAAAAATAGAAATTCGCAACCTACATGACAGCTCAAATGATAACGGCCGACGGTTAGCACAGCTAGCGGCCACGAAATAACCTACTACGTAATAAAATTAGCACTGTTTAAGCATAATAACATTCATAAATAAAGATGGGTTTCAAACGATGGGAAAACTAAAAATCAGATAGAGCACGTTTGTTTGTTTGCTTATTAAAGACAAGATCTAGGTATGCGAAGTACCAGGTACCTTAGACACCGACTGCTGTGGTCATATGGCCAAAGTCCTACCTACAATTTTACTGAGGCTAAGGTGGACGCAAGGCATGATAGCAACGTGTTGGATGTCAGGAATCGAAGAGGAGACGACGTAGACTCGGACCATTTTCTTGTCAGTGTGGAAATAAGAGACAGAACAGCCACGACTATAAATATCAAAAACGGCAATGCCACAAAATGAAACACTGAAAAATTCAAAGAGAAAGCGGAAAAGCTGCAGTGTTAGACCTAACTATAACACCAGTTGCATACAGTACCAAAACCTATGGACGAATTTCAAAGAGAAGATTGTTAAAGCATTGGAGACGCCTGTATGGGAAAAACCCAAGAAAACAAATAAGAATAAATGGTACCACGGGTAATGTGAAATACTACTCTTGGAGATAATGTTGCAGCACCCAACAGAGAACAAGATACAAAAATTTAACGGTGGGGGAACTAGACAAAAAGAGTACTAAGCTACTAAGAAGAGAAAATAATTTCAAACCCAGAAGCTAAAAGAAATGGAAGAGAGCAGAAGTACAAATTGCATAACACCATTTTGCAAAGAAGTGGCCATCATCAAAGAGGGTTTGTTACCCCAGAAGGAGAACACCCTAAAGACGGAAAATGGAAATCTGATTTTCAGTAAAACTAAAATCGTAGAATCATGGAAAAGCTACTTCGACAACTTCTTAAATATTGATAAAGCAGAGTACCAAATCCAGAAATATTGTATTTAGCAGATAAACAGGTAGAAGCAATCCAAAATTTGAAAAACAACAAAGCTACGGGTACAGACACAATCTCTGCAGAGTGCCTAAAGCAAGCTGAAAATGGCTGAATTAAACATCTACAGATATTAATCGACCTAAACTGGGAAAAAAGAGTAATATCGGAAGAATGGAAAGAAAGCATAATAGTACAAATACACAATAGAAAATAACATAAAATCTCAGAACTATATGGGAATACCTTTAATCAATACACCTCGCAGATATAATACTACGACCAATCACTCCAATTACAGGGGAAGTTAAAGGCTTTCTGGAAAACCCTATAGTTAATCTCAACTGTTTACTACAATCAGACAATTGCTAGAAGAGAGCTGTGAATATAATAGGGACCTTCGCCAACTTTTCGTAGATTTCAAACAAGCATATGACAATATCAAGAAAGTTACATTATGGGACCCCCAGTAAATTAATGCGATTAACAAAAATTTGTGTTGACGGAAAACGTCAGAGTTGGTTTAATATAAATTAATATAAATTGCGAACTAAAACAAGACGGTGAACTGCCACCTACTCTATTCCACATTACTCTAGAAAAAGCAATAAGAAACGTAAAAATAGAAAGGCAAGTGTTCACAGCAGATGGGTTGCGTCTGCTACTTGCATCGCATATGATTTGGATGTTATAGGAGAAAGCACACTAAAAGCAAGGGAAACATCTATGAAGCTGGCAAAAGAAACTAAAAAAATGGGATTAACGATTAATGAAAACCAAATCAAATACAAGCATGTCACAGACAAAACAGGGACAGAGTTAGACAGAACTTGACTATGAACGAATATAATTTTGCGCATGTCAAAGATTTTAAATATTTAGGAGGCATCATCAGAGCAGACAATAAGATTACGGAGGAAATTAAAGAAATAATACAGAATGCAAATAGGTGTTGCACTACAAGAAGTTTTTACGTCGAAAACAATTACAAGAACATCAAACAAACAAATATGCAAAACAGTCGTAAGATCGATAGTAATGTACGGATCGAGACCTGGACGATTACCGAACAATACGAAAAGAAGCTTAGAAGATTTAAAAGACACATACTTAGGAGGACATACGGACCATGTCGAGACTCTAACACACACTTTCAAACAAGGAAGTGGGAGCATTATAAGTATATACATAGACAACAAGAATCGTATGTCAAGCATGGCAATAGATACCAACAGATAACAGATAACATCTAATCGAACTTAAAAATAATGGGTATAAAAACGAACCAAGTTGTTATAGATAGCGTACGACTTTTTCCAGAAAACCGTCACTGTCAAGCAGATTTTATTTTTTATATTATAAGTGCAACAAATATCAAAAGTGCATTTTGTTCACGTCGTCAATGGTAACGTAAATAAATAATGGCAAACTTTGCGCATTGATAGCGATGGGTAATTTCCCCTTTTTTTGACGGTTGTCGAAAAACTACATTTAAAACGTTATTAGTCATTAAAGCATTACTGCTTGATCTGTATCATGATACCAATGTTTCATTCAAGAGGACATATCCGTCTGGAGCTTCATATAAAGACAATATTAACTGCATCGATCTAAGCGTTCTATTGTTTAAGCAAGATTAATTTGTTTTATTGGTTTCAGGATGTGTGGTTAAGTGATGTCCAAGTGTTTTAGAGATACCTACTCTTATTTTATTTAGGAAAATACCTGGGCAATTTATTTCTTACGTACCAACATATGTGCTGCCCTCCCATCTGCCCAATCTGTCGAGGATGTTGAGATCATTTTGGTGAATTCACATTATTCTGTAGGTCCCATGGCCATTCCCGTTAAGTCGCCGAAAATTTGGTTGCTGGTTTAGCTGTGCTACGGTGTCGTTTGGATGACCTGCAAGTCTGTCATGGTGTCTGGTTGCCCGGTTCAAAATTACGTCACGCACGTATGAGATGTTGGAATCTGTATGAAGAGTGTGGTTCGTTACATACGAAGGAACTCCGTAAGTGTTCTTAATGTATTGGACTGGAATCTTTGTATGATGTCCATGTTAGAATAGCTAGAACAGCCCCATAGTTTACAACCATACGTCCAAATTGGGCGTATGATACTTTTATATATAAGAAGTTTATTTTCTGTTGCTAGTGGAGACTTCCTGCCTATAAGCCAGTACTTCATTTGCCTTGCGTTTCTTTTGTATCTGTCGTTTCCAAGTTAGCCTTTTGTGCCAGTGCAAGCCCAGATATTTGACCGCTTCTAATTGTGGCATCGGGATGTTGTTAATGGTAACTGGGGGGAATATTCTTCATCGTGTTGCAAATGTTATATGTATGGACTTTGTCTCGTTCATATTGATTCTCCACTTGTCTTACCATTGCTCCAATAGATGTATGTGGTCTTGTAGTAGGCTTGTAGCTGTTTGGGGATCTTCTCTGCACGCAAGAACAGCAGTATCGTCTGCGAATGTTCCCATATCAGTATACGGCGTGCTTGGTATATCAGCAGTGAACAATAGGTACAGCACTGGACCCAAAACACTGCCTTGAGGAACCCCTGCGGTAATTGGCTGTAGTTGAGAAGTTTTACTGCCGAATTTTATTTAGAAAAGCGGGTAGAAAGATAGGATTGAAATAGGAAATAATACTGATGTAGAAATGTGCTTTGATTTTGGCCAGCAAGTCTTTGTGCCACATCTTGTCGAATGTCTGCCTTACGTCCACAAATACTGATGTGCAGTACTTTTTACTTTCCAGAGATTTTTGAACAATGTTTGATATGCGATGACATTGCTGAATGGTGGAATGGTGTTGTCTGAATCCGAACTGATGTTTTGGGATCCATTCATCTATCAGTGAATCTTTATTTATTTGATTTTGGGCGATATGACTGGACTTCGTTTGGTGGTTTTCCAGGTTTCAATATTACTATGATTTGCGCCATCTTCAGTTGCGGGACAATACGTTAAGTGCAATATTGCGTTAAATAATGCTAGCAGTATTTTTTTCCGCTCAATGGAAGCTGTTTAAGGATAAGGCCCGTTATGAGGTCGAAGCCTGGTGTTTTCTTGTTACTCAATAATTTTATCCCCTTATGCAATTCACCTATTGTAAAACCACGTATTGGTAATGATAATTGTAGTGGAGCAGAATTTTGGTTTAATAGTCAAATAAAAAAATTAAAAAGTACTTAACCTTAAGGTCACTTAAAATACCTCAAAATTATTTTTAAACCATGAAAAACAGAGGATTACTCCAAGATGTAAACTATATTGATTCCGCAACTGTACATGTGTTTTGCGGTTTCTTGAAGCCCTTTGAGCTTTCCAAATACTGTACTCGTCATGGCGTTACATATTGTTGGAATGTTTCATTTCTCACATCAAATATGCTAATACAATATGAAAAACCTGGAAAAATCTAATTTAGTGTAGTAGCATGTGTCCCAAAACTCTCATTAACAAAGAAACACTGAAATAGTGTAGTAGCATCTAATGTATGAATGCAATTATATTTATTCTTAAATGTCAAAGTTAACATTTCACTTTTAAGTAACTTGTAGTTGCTGTCATAAATTTATTATGAATTACATGTTTTTAATTTCGTTAAGGAAACCATTGGGATGCCCGTTACATGTAACAGTAGTTTATGAGCGACTTCTGGCATGTTTAATTGAAACAGGCAAAACCTTTTATCTGTATCAGCTCAAATAAAAAAGACTTAACAGGTTTGTTCTGTTTACATTGAGAATTAAAATGTACCAAAGTTCAATTGTGTATTGTAGATTTTAGAAGACTAAAGGTTTTATTACTGCAACTGATATACTTACTGTTCACCATTAGGTATGTGTTAAAATTTTGCCTTGTAATTAATTGTATAGTATATTAACATAGATTTGCAATGTAAACAATTTTTATTACAAGTAAAATAATATATTTGCATAGTGAAAAGTATATGTATTTAATAAACAGGTACTGAGAAAGATATTAAACTCTCATTAGGTATTAAAAACTTTTTGCTTGCTAAAAATAATAAATTACAAGAATTTAACAAACTATGTACATACAGCTTGAATATATGCAATGATGATAAGTAATGTCTGAATAAACAGAAACATTTGCAGTTCTCATTATTTATTTAACATAGGTTACATTATAATATTAAACGAATATGTTACATAGTATGCATAACTGCAATAAAAAATTCTTAAAATTAATTGAATTTGAAATAAGAATGTGTAGAAATTTAAAATTTAACATACATTCTAAAATAAACTGAAACTGAAATAATAATAAAACTTTTAGAATAACGAAAACGAGTATCTATTAGTTTTACCCTGCATTTAATATTTTTGTATTTGACAGTGTCAATTATAAACTTAACATACACTGAACACAACTTGTTTTTGTTGGTCATAAAATTTTAATACCTTATATGAACACTACTTTGAACAGAGATGCCTGAGAGGCTGTGTCAGGACTCCGTTACTTTGCGCTGATTCTATCCGTCAAGCACGTAAACAAGACTGTGTTTACGTTTTAAACCAATGTAGTCAATGGTACTTGAACGGACGACAGTAAAAACCACTTCTTGAGATGCAGCCTCACATCTCGACATTATTATGGCTTGGTATAGAAGTGGCGACGTAGTGAATGAATCAAACATTAAAAGCAGATTCATTTTATTATGAAAATAGACTAGTATTTATACAAATTAAAAATGCTTAACGCAGTAACAATATCAAAGTTCATATATACAGTTTAATAGGACAAAGTGTTTAAATTACAAAACAGCAGATAAGCAATTGTGCAGGTTTATTTCCTGGTCGAGCGAAGGTCGCCCGTTGAACTCACTGCTGTAGGTCGATATTATGCACGGAGTGCAGAATTGCGTTTTCCTTGGTCTTTAACTCGTACGATTGTGTAATAACACTGGCTTTTAAATTACGTAAATTTGAACTGAAATGTATGGTTTTTAATCTAATTTAAACATATTAAATTTAGTAATTGGTGATAGCAATATTAAATAAATGGGAATTGCATGTAAAAGCCATGCAACTGGATTTCGTAAATTTTAGAAAATGAAATTTATGTGTGTTTAAATCAAGTTTAAACAACTTACTTTGCTTTAGTTGCCATTATCTTGGGTTAATATTTCATACCTAGCAACACTCATTTATATTAATAAATATAATTTTAGAATTGATACGTATGTAGCGCAAAAAAATTCTTTCAGTAAAAAAATTGTATAATGATAGACTGCATATGTTGTTGTGCAGGGTGCGCTATAATATATTCCAATATTAATTTCTTATCTTCATCCTTTCTACTACATCTTTTTCAGGTTCTCATTTGTTTGTTGAATGTTTTTCGATACTGTGATTTTTCACTTATAACGTTGTTATTTTTTAAAATACACGTATTTTTATCGGTGTTGCTATAGAGTATAGCTATAGACTGTACAAATTAATTTTAGTATAGTCAAGAGCTTCATTACAGTACTCAGTACGGTTATAGATAGATATTACCACACTCATTGCGGTAATATATATTACCGCACACCATTGAACCAGAATTTATCGATGAAGATAAAATAATAATAATAATAATAATAATGAATTTATTTCTCAATGGTTACAGAACTATATACAAAACAAATAACTGAAGTATCATACAATTGAGAAATCGCAAGGATTTAATTCAAGTAGGTAGATGACCACCTTTGATCTTCCATTAAACCCTGGAGTAATCGAGAATATATAATTCATAAAAAAATGCTAATATACATCTAAAGTAAAAAGAAACGTTTGAACAAAAAAATAATTAAAAAACTAAAATAAAAGATTCTGTGATTATGCTATGTTAGTAGTCCACAAAATGTTGTTAATTAATGTTATTTTTTATTTACAATTTTTATCTTATCTGCAATTTATAAAGATGGTCACGCATATTAGCTTTAAGTGTAATTAAATTAAGTAGCTTAAACGCAGGAGGAAGATTATTGTAGATTTTATAAATTTGGTATTGAAAAGAACGCTCAAATAAGGCCGTTTTATGTGAAGGTGGAGATATTATACCTTTGAATCTTAAATTTATGGCATGGACATCAGTCCTATACGTTATTTTATTATATAAGTAAGCCGGCAGCTTTGTTGTAATAATTTTGTGACAAAGAGTAGCAAATTGTAAATGACGCCTATTTTGCATATTTAACCATCGCAAATCTGTTAATTTGTGAGAAATATGGTCGAATTTTTTTATTCCGTATATTAAGCGTAAACACGAATTTTGAACTCTTTGTATTTTATTAGCAACATCCTGGGTAATGGATGAACCATAAATTTCGCTGCAGTAGGAAAAATTAGATAAAACCAGTGAGTTGCAAAGCAAGGATTTAGTTTCTGTCGATAAATCGTGTCTGTGAGGATAAATTAATTTTAGGGCTTGAACGCTTTTTTTAATAGAGTTATTGACATGTTTTTCATATCTGAACGTATTGTCCATGATGAGACCTAAGTTCTTAGCTTCTTGCTTAATGGGAATAGGAATATCATCAATCGTCACGCTAATTTTATCAGATAAAAATGAAACAACATCTTTTTTCCCAAACAAAAGTACAACCGATTTTTGAGGATTAATAATTAGAGAGTGCTGTCGTGATACTAGGCTTATTGCATTGAGGTCGTTGTTAATATCACTTACACTTTCTTTATAATTATCAGGAGTAAACGAATATAGCAGTTGAGAATCGTCTGCAAACATTTTTAGTTTGCAGGTTTTAATAGATTTCCAAAAATTTGATGTATATATTATAAACATTAAGGGTCCTAAAATAGATCCTTGAGGAACTCCTTTTACAACTGGTAAGAAGTCGGATGCATTGCCAAAAGTTTTCACACATTGCATACGCCCTGTTAGGTAACTTTTCAATAGCGAAACAGCAGAAGTAGACAAACCAATGTAGTGAAGAATGGAAAGCAAAATTTGGTGATTAATTGTATCGAAAGCCTTACTATAATCAAGTAGTGTGAGGATCGACACTTTGCCTTGATCAGAAGCAGTTAACAATTCATCTACGATATATAGCAGGGCTGTCGAACAACTTCGATTAGGCCTGAAACCAGATTGAATGTCTGGTAGTATTTTATTTTCATTCAGATATTCTCGCAGTTGCGAATTCATTACTTTTTCTAGAACCTTTGACATAACAGGCAGTATACTAATTGGCCTAAGATCTTTAAATTCTTCCGGATTTGACGTTTTAGGTAATGGCAATACTACCGCCTTCTTCCAACTGTCAGGAAAAGTATTTGTAAGCAACGCATAATTAATCACATGAGCCAAGTAGGGGAGCAGTATAGGTAGGCAGAGTTTTATAATTTCAATATTTAGGCCCTCATGGCCGGTAGCATTGCTTTTAATATCATCAATAATTTTAAGTACACTTTCAGTATCCACTACTTTAAATTGAAATTCAATTTCACTTGAAATTAATTTATTAGTTTTATAAAACTGCATTATCGTATCAGAATCGATAGTGGCAGTATCGGGAATAGAGTTTAAATAAAAGTTATTTATTGCATTAGAGTTAGCTAAATGTGGTGGAATTTCAATTTTTGGTTTTGTGTCAATGCTTAGATTTCTTAGTTTATTCCACATTTCTCTAGAACTACAATTTTTAGCAGAAAACTGAAAATATGAACAATACACGTTTGTTTATGTGACTTAACGAAACTCGTTTGATTGCTGCAAAATCCGGCTCACCGCCTAGTTCTGGCAATCAAACTTATTTCGTTAAGATGCCAATAATCACACTAGTATCGTTAATATCCGGCAGACTGAAAATAACATCGTAAGGAATCAAATCGTTTACATTATGGCTAATGAAAGATACAGAAATTGCTTTCAAGCAGTCAAATCAAGACCTGGAGCAGATATAGGCTCGGATCATACACCACTTGTTGCTACAATCGAAACAAGGTTTGAGAGACTGGCAAAAGCAAATAAAAATTTGATTGGTTAAAGAAGAAGGAATAAAAGTTGCCGAAGATCTTAACAAAGAACTAATAACATTGAAAACAAGTCTAGTACCCACGCAGAAGCAATTAGCAGCAAAAAAAATTGAGGAGACCTTAAGAAACACAGCACAGAAACATGTTAAACCTGGCCCAATTATTAAGAAAAAGGAATGGATGACTGAGGAAATCCTCAAGATGATGAAAAGAAGACGTGAGCTTAAAATGTAAGTCAGACTGGTTATGGAATTATTGATAGAGAAATAAAAAGACAAATCAGAAAAGCAAAGAAGTGGTTAAACTCAAAATGTAAAGAAATCGGCATGACAGTTTTAATCTACATAAAGGGTTCGAGAGGCTGCGGGAATGTATCGATCCAAAACAACAGGAAAACTGAATACAAAGAACCGAGAAGATAGACGTATGGAAAAAATACATAGACACTTTTCAAGGGTATAAGATATAATACCGACACTAATAACTGTGAAACAAGATTCTCAAGAAAGACCTGAAGAAGGCAATCTCTTCTCTTCTCTCTTTAGCCTTCTTGCACCCAGTATTGGGTATAGGCCTCCCTTAACTGTCGCCATCTTTCTCTGTTTTGTGCGATTCTTAACCACGGTAGTCCTGCAATTTTCTTGATGTCGTCGTACCATCTTGTTTGTGGTCTTCCCCTATTTCTTCTCCCTGACCACGGTCTCCATTGTATTATTCTGGCGTTCCATCTGTTATCTTTGGTTCTGGCTATGTGTCCTGCATAGTCCCACTTTAGATGTGCCGCTCTCTCAATTACATCCGTTGTTCCGGTTCTTTGTCGTATCCATTCGTTCCGCCTTTTGTCTCTTAGTGTTATGCCCAAAATGGACCTCTCCATAGCTCTTTGTGTAATCTGTAATTTTGATCTTATCTGTTTAGTGAGGGTCCATGTTTGTGCTCCGTATGTTATAACGGGGAGGACACATTGATCAAAAACCTTGGTCCGCAAGTGTAAGGGAATTTTCTTGTTTTTTAATATATAAGATAGTTTTCTGAATGCTGCCCATCCCAATCGTCGATATTGTGTCTCCTTATCTTATGCCTCTGTTGACCGCAAACTTCCCTGTACTTTCGTGTACTTTCACAGATGAAGTCGCTTGTTTGTATATATTTTTGATTAAAGTTGTATAACGATAGTCTATTCGTGCGTGGTTTAATTCTTCTATTATGGCCCAGTGTTCGATAGAGTCGAATGCCGTTTCGTAATCTACAAAGGCCATGTAGAGTTCGAGGTTATATTCTACTGCTTGTTCTATAAGTATTCTTACCGTTAGTAGATGATCGCATGTACTATAGAAGAAGGCAATAAGAAATGGAAAAGATGTGAAAGCCCTTGGATTTGATGGAGTTCCTATGGAACTCCTCAAACTGCTGGATGGTGACTCTATTAACCTGATTACAAAGTTATACAATCTTATAGCTTGTAGCTTGAACAACCGTCCACGTTCGATCAGAAGAGTTAAGCAACACTCTTTCTGGTCAGAACTTGGATGGAAGATTCACGACTGCTTCTCTCGGCGCCTCGTGGTACGGCTGCCATAAAAATAGTTGGTCCAGGATGTCATAATAACATCATGACAGTCGTTAGTGGGGTTGGAAGTCTCCATAAAATGTACAGCGACGCCTATAATTGGTCTAACGGCTGTTGGCTGGGTGCCAAAATAAATCTTCTTCTTCTTTTTGTGCCTTATCCGGTCTCCCTGACGTTGGCGATCACTTCGGCGAGTTCTTCTTTATTTTGGGCTATGCGAAATAACTGTTCAACCTCTTTTATTCCAGTCCATTCTCTAATATTTCTTAGCCACGATATTCGTCTTCTGCCGACGCCACGTCGGCCTTCAATTTTTCCTTTGAGGATCAGGTGTAAAAGGCGATATTTTTCTCCTCTTAATATATGTCCAAGATATGAGATCTTACGGACTTTAATTGTGATTAACAGTTCTCGTTCGGTGTTAGCTCTCCTTAGTATATCGTTACTTGTTTTGCGTTCCATCCAAGAGACTCGAAGCATTCTACGGTGTATCCACATTTCAAATGCTTCTAGACGTTTTAACACTGGAGTTTTAAGTGTCCATGATTCCATGCCATATAATAGGGTAGACCATATATAACATTTCATCATTCTTTGGCGTAATTTTAGGTTAAGGTTGTCGTTACAGAATAGAGATCTCATTTTATTGAACGTGTAGCGGGCTGTTTCAATTCGAAATTTTATTTCCCTGCTGGGATCAAGGTCATATGAAATTTGGCTTCCTAGATATTTAAATGAGTTAACCCTCTCGATTTGTGTCCCATCTAGTGATAACTGTGCCTCGTCATGGTTCTGGCGGCTGAATACCATAAATTTGGTTTTGTCTGTATTAATTTTAAGGCCAAATGATTCTCCAATGGAGTTTATTTTTCTAGAAGCAGTTGTAGGTTTTGTATGTTATTTGTAAGAATCACTGTATCGTCAGCATATCTGATTGTGTTTATTGTTACACCATTTATCTTGAGTCCATTTTGTGTATCCTCCAGTGCTTCTTTAAACACACGGTCTGAGTATAGATTAAAGAGAAGAGGGGAGAGAATACATCCTTGGCGCACTCCTTTTTGTATTTCGATGTCATTAGTCGTCAACTCTCCAATTTTAACTTTAGCTTTTTGGCGCCAGTACAGGTTTTTAATTACCCGTAAGTCTTTCTCATCTATTCCAGTTGTTTCAAGTATCTCTAATAATTTTGTGTGTAGTACAGTATCAAATGCCTTTTGGTAATCAATAAAGCAGGCAAATATATCTTTTTGTTGATCATAACATTTTTGAAGGAGAACGTTTATACCAAGCAATGCCTCCCGTGTTCCGAATGAATTTCTAAAGCCAAATTGTTCGTCGTCTAGGTTTGCTTCACATTTATTGCGGATACGCGCGTGTATTATACGCAGGAATGTTTTTAGGAGATGGCTCATTAGGCTTATTAACCGGTAATCATCGCACTTTTTAGGATATTGTTTTTTTGGTATTGTTATGAATGTAGAATGCAACCAGTCTTCTGGGATTTCGCCTGAATCATATATTGTATTAAATAGTTTTATAATATGGTCAACGTTTCTTTCTTCTATTAACTTAACCATTTCTATTGGTATTTGATCTGGACCAGTAGCTTTTCTATTATGTGTTATAGATAGAGCATGTAGCGCTTCTGACTTCAGTATGCGTGGTCCTTCACTATCTTGTTCATTGTTGTTTGTTTCTATTCTGTTGTCTTTGAATAAAGTCTGTATATACGTTTCCCAAGTCTTAATTATCTTTTCTTCTTCTATTATCGCTGTGTTTGATTCGTCTATAATGATTACAGGCGTACGTACTTTGTATTGACCAGCAACTTCTTTCAGTTTCCGGTGCATATTGAAATAATCGTGTTTTGATTGAAGGAGCTCTATTTCTTCGCATTTATCTCTCATCCACAGTTCTTTGGCCTCTTTAATTTTTCTTCTTATTTTCCTTTGTAGTTCATAATATGCCGTTTTATCGTTTTTTATTTTTCTTCGTTCTTCCATCGTGATAAGAATTTCATCTGTCATCCATTTATTCCTTTTGATTCTTTTCATTAGTCCTATTTGATTTGTACTTACTTCGTTAATTATATTTTTTAAGTTGTTCCACTGGGTGTTTACGTCTTGTTCTTCATTTCTAGGGAGTTTATCTAGTTTTTCATTAATTTCGTTTTGAATTTTTTCTCTAAATTGTTGGTGTTCCAATTTTCCAGTGTCGATCGTCTTTGTAGGTTGATTTTTTTTATACACTTAAGTCTCAGCTTCATGTCTGCTACAAGCAGGTTGTGATCTGAGCCGATGTCTGCTCCAGGGTACGTAGTAACTCTTTTAATGTTGTTTTTGTAGCGTCTGTTAATCAAAATGTAATCTATTTGGTTTCTTTTTGGTTCTGTGCTATTTGGCTCATCTAGAGGAGATTTCCATGTATATAATCGTCGCTTTGGTAGATCAAACCAGGTATTTGTTATGATCATGTCTTTTTCCTGGCAAAATTCATAAAGCCTGTCTCCTCTTGAGTTGCTCTCTCCGAGTCCGTATTTCCCGATTATATCCGCACGCTGTCCTTGTCCAACTTTGGCATTGAAGTCGCCAATTATTAACGTTATCTCGTTGTTTTTGAGTTTACCTACGATACTGCTCAACATTTCGTAGAAATTTTCAACTTCGTCATCATATTTTTTATCGGCAGTTGGTGCATATATTTGTAAAATGTTTATGTTTGTCGGCTGTCCATGTAGTCTAAGTAGCATTATTCTGTCCGAGATTGGTGTAAAGTTGTAGACATATTTGGTGTGTTTTGCATCAACAAATATTCCAACTCCATTTCTGTGGTGTTGGTCGTCTTGTCTACTTCCAGAGTAGTACAGTATTCCATCTTGATGGTTACACGTTCCCGTTCCTGGCCATCTAAGTTCACTGATTCCCAAAATGTTGATTTTCAGTCTTTTCATTTCATTCACAGCATTATCCAGTTTTCCAGCCATATAGAGGCTTCTGACGTTCCACGTTGCGACTATCATTTTCTGTTTCATTATACTGCATCGGGTGTTTCTTAGCACCCCCTGCCCATTTAAGGGCTGCCCGGGACTGGAGGCCATTTCATTTTCGTTGCTCGCCATAGTAATATCCTGGGAAAAGTTACACTGGAGTAGTATCCCGTTGCTTTCTCCAGCAGTTTTCAGCCGCCCGCGCCCGCCCCTAACCTGGGAAACAGAAGCTGTTTGCAGCCGCCCACTCTGGGTCAGACGCTGCAGTTGCCTGTTGGTCCGCGGGAGGTGTTTTATTTCCCTCCTACCCGGCATATCTACCGGGCATTCCCCTATCCGCCACCTGGGGACGCGCCCTCTAGGGGTTACAGGCTCCCCCGAGGGGGAGTATAAATAAATAAATATACGAAACCGGGGAAATTCCTGAAGAGTGGCTACATTCAACTTTCATCCCTATTCCTAAGAAACACACCACTAAGACCTGTGGAGACTATAGAGCAATAAGTTTAATGAATCGCCTACTAAAGCCCTTCATTAAAATCATTGACAGCCGTATCTAAAGTCGTAGTGAAAAACAAATGTTCAACGCTCAGTTTAGTTTCAACAACGCACTAGGAAGTAGGAAAGCGCTGTTCAGAAAATAAGTTCTAGTGCAAAGACGTAGAGACGTAAATTGTGAGGTGTTTGCCTGCTTCATAGATTACGAGAAGGCTTTTTACAGAGAACAGCACTCAAAGCTAAAGAACATCATATGCGAAGCTGGACTAGATTACAAAGATGTGCGTATTACTTCGAGCCTATACTGGAACCAAACCGCTGACATAAGAATTGAAGGATAAAGTTGCAATTCAGGGGGGGGGGGTCGTCACGGCTGCGCTTTGTCCCCTATAATCTTTAACTTATAATCTAAAACCAAATTTAAGTAAGCTCTATACTCTATATGAAGTACAACAAGGGATTGTTGTAAATGGTGAATGGTTCAATAACATAAGCTATGCTGACGACACGACACCATTGTGTTTGTAGACTCTATAGAAGGATTGCAATATCTAATGAATAGGGTATCAGCACTAAGTGAATTATATGGCCTATAAATTGATGTTCAGAAGACAAAAGACAAAGAACAACAGGAAATATGAATATTACTATTGAACAACGCGGAAATCGAACAAGTGGAGAAATTCACATACCAGAGAACTACTGTAAACTCACAATGGGGCCAGTCTATCGAAATTAAAAGTCGAATAGAAAAAGCTAGAACAGCCTTTATTAAGATTAGTTCTGTCCTGAAAACCACCACCTAAACCTAGATACTAAACTAAGACTGGTGATATGCTATGTGTTTTCTGTATTATTGTATGGAGTAGAGGCGTGGACGTTAATGGAGACGTGTACGAGATGTGGGTCTATAGAATTCCCTAGACTGAACATGTAACGAACAATGAAGTATTGAGGTTAAAAAAAGAGGTAAAAATTGTTAAAATCGTAAAAAGAAGGAAACTTGAGTACTTTGGCCATATAATGAGGCACCCAGAGAGATTCGAACTGTTGCAACTGGTGATACAAGGATATATAGACAACCTGGTAGGCGCAGAAGTTCTTGGCTGAAGAATCTAATAAGTTAGTTCACCACTACAGCTACAGAACTATTTCGAACAGCAGTCAACAAAATCAAAATAGCCATGTGGATCGCTAACATCCGATAACGGATAGGCACAAGAAGAAGAAAAATGATAGCTTGGTCACCCTTGGAAACCATTTAAAATCTGAAGTTATAGCATAAAGAGCTCTTTGTTACTGTCAAATTCGTCTTGATAATAGCGTATTATATCCAAAAAGGAAAACTGAATTTCCAGTTTTATCACTCCATGATGAAATTAACAAAATATATTGAATATTTCGTTATGTTGAACCCGTTGTTGTGAACACATTGTGCTATGTTTATTGTAGTTTATAAATCTTGATAATTTTAAAATAAATAATAACAAATCATGTTTAACTAAAGGCAGTAATTTTTATAATGGGTGTTCAAAAACTCTCACGTTTGGAGTTAGCGCTTATTCGGTTGAACGTTGCTAACCGTATGTCGGTTTACTAGTCAAACGAGCTTATCTTTGGATTACTTCATTGGACGTTTTGAGGTTATGATAAAGTTGGTTCTCTCTTCTATATAACTATTTATTTTATTTACTAAAAATTGTATTACCAAGAATATTTCTTTTTCGGTGTAAATCTGTTGCTTTCTGCTTGGTGTTTGGTTAGAGCAAAAAAAATCATAATAGAAGGTTACTTTCACATCACAACAAAAGTTGACCTATTCAGTAGAAAATTGCAGAAGTGACTGAGATAATGCAGAACGAGCCCCACACTTCTGTTCGTCACTTGTAGCAACAAGTAAATCTCTCTGTGAGGACTTGTCATACAATTTTACCCAAAGGTGTCCACGTACACCCCTATCGTTTAACAGCAGGTCATGAACTATTAACACACGATATTCTTGATAGGCTACGTTTCTGTCAATGGTTTACGTGTGCCTCCAACAATCAAGATATGCTCAAGAAAACGTTGTTTATGGCAGAAGTTTGGTTTTAGAACCAAGTATTTGTTAACTCGCAAAATTATTGCGACTTGTTTATGGTCTTTCATCAAAAAATAAATATTTAGAACACCTATTAATAATTTGGAAGGATTCACACTGCGAATTATTAAGAAGTTTGAAGAAATAAATAATATTCCTCAATTTTTAGAAGATGCAGTGAAAGGAGTCAGGAATAGGGATGGGCGCGTGAAGTTAAAACAGTCTGGTCACGGCAAGTTCCGTCGTGAACGTGAGTAATATTTGAAAATGGGGCCGTGAACGTGAATGAAAATTGCCAAGGCGTTTCACGTTAATTTCAAGTTAAATATTTAGTAACAAATAAAAGACTGCAGGGTGTCCCGCTCCCCAGCTGCCCATCCATGTCAAAAATCTAGAGCTGGAGTGCGAGGTAATTATACTTCTGTGTGGAGGCTGCAGTGACAGAGCTTCGCACCTGTGTTGTGTTGTGAATGTTGTGTCTATAGTCAATAACGTGTCTGCGTCTATAGGCGATTTGTACTTGTATCAGTAAGGGAAACGTCAATGCCAATGACAGCTTTTTGTATTTGAAGACGGTTGCAAGAAATGTTTTTGCTAGAAATTTCTATTTATCCCTTGTAAGCTATTGTAGTCAATTTTTATTTATTTCGTTTTGTGTCTACTATTTTAATTGCAATATATCACATAAATTATTTTATGTCCAAATATATTTTATTTTAGAGTTTTATTACTAAACCATATAATTCCTACTCGAGAAATTTTTTGAAGTTTTTGGTTTCAACTTATTATAAGTATGCTATTTTTCTATTTCAAAACAATGTGATTACAGTTGGACCACTGTAAAAGGATCAACCCTAGCAAGCGTATTAGTGGAAATATATTGACGGCAACGACGAGTCAGCGATGACCAATCGGCGACGACTAATAAATTGTCCTAGACCTGAATACAAATTTAGTATTGCTTTAGAGATAAATTGTTTAATTATCGCAAAGTAATTTTATGGTGATGTATTTTCAGATAGAAATGATCATAATCAAATGAAAAACGCTGACATATATAAAACTTTGATAGCCTAATTAGAAAACGTATGATACGTCACTTGTGATATTTTACAGACAAAGTCAATGATGTATTAAGGGCAAAGTTTTATAAGATCAAAGTCAATTGATATATATTATATACAGTGTCGATACGAGTAACGTTTAATATAAGGCATCGCTAACAATCTAATCTCCGCAAAATTTGCTCTCTCATTCATTTTGACGTTAATGTGAGAGTTCTACTTGTCAGTGTACGTAAAAAATTGTTGTGCTGAAGGTGTTGTAAAATAATTACGATATTATGCATGCATGCATATATAATTTTTATCCGTTTTTATCTTTTGCTGGAGGACCATCTACACCGCGCAGGAAGTGCAACAGAGGTAATGAGTCGCATATAAAATGACAAAAAATTGTAACTAGTGCCTTCGTATATTCTCCTCGGTAGTTATTATATCTTGGCATTAATTGTCAGATCTCAGTTTGACAGTGGTGCAGGCAATGCAGCATACATATATCAAAACAAGCAGAGACACTCAAGCCCTGAACCGTAATGATTTGAAGAAATCTCGGAAGGTAACTATTTCACTATTACCATACATCCTTCGCCTTAGGAGAGTTAACTAAAAATGTTAAACTACTAAAAGTAAGTAACAAAAAACAATTAAAAGAAAGGAAAACATATAATATATATAACATACCCCTAAATTCAACTGCTTTTCAGATATGCTCGTTTCAACGTGCAAAAACAATTTCAGTACCATAAAAAGCTTTATTTCCAGGGATAACAAATAAACGCCATTAAAATGCGAATTTAAACCCTCATAACTCTCGAAGCACAAAAAAAACAGATTTGAAAAATGAAAACTGAGCTACGATTGAAGCCAGTAATAAGAAACACGAAATAGAAAGAAAAGAAGGAGAATATTAAATTTGAAAAGCGAAGGAAAACTCATGAATTTTTTAAAAATAAATAATAAATTTAAAAATTTTGAGAGCTCTGTATAGCTTTAATGACCAGAGAACAGAAAGAGAAATATTATTTCAACATTTAATGTAATTACGTATATTACTGTGGTATATTAGATTTTGTTCTTTTATCTGATTTCATTTGATAGTGGAGTTAATTTACTCATGTATTTCTCAATTTTTCTTGTTTTTTATTTCTAGTATTAACAATGAATGCATTTTTAACTTGGTTGGTTTAACCTGGTTTTATATGTTTTATAGGAGTTTGTTTGTTATCTCTGAAAATAAAACATTTTAAGGGGCTCACATTGTTTTTTAAGTTCAAACTCACGTATCTGAAAAACAGTTGAATTAGAGGCATAAAGTAAGATATCAAGAAAAGAGATTTCCATTACAAAAAATAGCTATTTGTATACCAAGGCACTGAAGTTTAGGTTTTCATCACAAATTATGAATTTAGCTACCGAGGCCTGTAGGGCACAAGTAAATAAAAAACCACATCAACTCTTGTAGGTTATGTTTGCGTTTTTTGTCAACCATATGTCACTCCTCACGTACAAAAAGTGGCAAAAGAATGAATTGCTTCACAGCCGATTTTTGGTACTTTAATAACGGATTAGGCATTCTTCACTGCCTATTTGAAAAAAAAGTATATAATTTTTTGTTAGCGTTTTTTTCATTAAATCGTTTCTGCTACTTACAGCCGGCGCCTGAGGTTCAGCAATTATTTGCATAAAATCTTTAATATCTGCAAAACTGTTGACGTTAGACCAATATAAAATTACAATAATATGATGAATATTTCAACACAAAACTTTCAAGCTACTTAAATATAGGCATTCGAGCTTATATAATCAACAATATTTTAGTAATGTGCATCACTTTCTTATCTGCAAATTGTATATGTATAGGTGATTTTTATATAACTCTAATAGTTTTAGAAATATCTTCCACCCCGCCTAGTTACCAGACCATGTATGCATATATTTTCTGTGAGATCTTATTTCTTTATCATTTTAAGACGGTTGCATAATATTAATTCAAGGATCTGAAATTCAACTTCAAAGAACCGATGCCGAGCTGTTTCTGCTATATTATGACGGTTTTATTTATTATTGTAGCACAAAATGTTGCTTTAAATATATTGTTGTAGCAGCTGTATTTACAAACTGTTTAATAATGTATATTGACTTTTTGCTTTAGTTTCAGGGCATATATCTGGATTAAAAATATTTGATAGGAACATATTACATAACTTATACATCTGTAATACAGAACTTGAATATATATTTACATTAGTCAGGTAGCTAAGCCAGTATGGCCGAGCTAGTACATCACGGACGAGCCTATTAGGGCGAGACACGTAAACTAGGGCGTCTATATTGAAATGGTATTTGATCCTTAAATCAGCTCTGGTAGTCATGCCAAACAATTAAATATTAAAGTCATAAAAAAACACAGAGTTGAAATGATTTGCATATCTGAATAAAATCACATAATTTGTCAATTGAAAGTTGCACTGTAAAATGTAGCCAGTAACATTCGAATTTACTTGAATAGGCTTGAACTGAATGAAACTCAAATTTCATAGGTTGTAGGTAGCAACGTAAATTTGTAAAATATAAAAAGCTTGAAGTATTATACCAGCAAAAGCCAATTTAATAGAGCTGGCACAGTAAAATTTAAAACATGCAAAGTCACAAAGGTGCGTAGCAATCTAGTAAATTACAAAAGGTCTTATAATGAGCAGTTTAAAATAATAAGTGGTAAGAGGATGATAACGATTGTAACGTGCAAAAGAGCACAAAGCCAGCCAAATTTACATACAGAAGGAAAACCGAGGAATTTGAAGGATAGCAGGCAAAGTACAGAAATTAAGATCCAAGCAGGCCAGTGATAAAATGTTGGTGAACACATAAATAATCAGTGCAGTGACCACGTTAAACTTAAAAGTGCTTTTTAAATAAACATTGTGGCGCATTCCTAGATGGACAATTTTATGAAAATCAAAGAACAATTATTTTAGGCTAAGGTTATTGTACATAATTATCACATTTTTAGTTTTAGAATTTTAAATTAATGTAATTGAGTTACTTACTTCCTGTTAAAATCAATGTTTGATGGTAGTTGCATAGCAACCCGACTCGCTTGTTTTTAACAATAAAATGATGCTGACACTTTGAAAATTGCTCGAGTTTTAATTAATATTTTTGGGTGTTGAACATAAATTCAGGTAAAAATAAAGTACACCATCGTGTTCACAAGGCTGCAGAGCATCGACACCAATAAAAACAAGAGTTTCCACGTCATAAAAATAAATTTCTTTTGGCTGCTCTTCGACGTTGGCATCGGGGACCTTCCGGACACCACAACGAGCACCGTACGAGGTCTTGAGAAGCAAGCAGGGAATACCAGTGGGCAGTTCGAGCAGCCAGCAACCTTCATATCATCGCCGGGGAGCTGCAGGAAGCGGTAAATTACCAGAGGGGACCTTACTTCGCCTGCAAGAGAGGTTAGGTTAGTGAAATTTTTTTATATACCCCCGATCTGGCTGAAATTTTGGCCAAACCTGAAGGCAGTCTTGGAGAGCCGGTTTCCGGAGGATTTGTGTGTCCAAATATAATAGCAAGCCCAGGAGAATTAGTTAAAATTGGCAAATGGGCCCCATAAACAATCGAACGCAGACCCACGCGTTTAAAACAACCAAAGCTTAGCGTCACTAGAAAACAAAAGTGGTTTAGACGCCGTTTGATGGCGGTAAATTAAAATTGACTTACCGATAAAAGCTGCTCATTTTAGTTGATTTAATTTCACAAAAACGCACGACTTCTGTATGTTTACAATTCTTAGTGTGTCACCATTTGACGTTGTGAGCGCAGGCGCTCTGTAAAGTAATTTTCACGATAATACAGCGGCGTCCCGCACTAATTTTAACTAAGGAACCCAACGCCCGTTTGAGATTTTTAAGTTTCATGCTGTGATTCTATGAGCTAGCCAACTTATTAATTCAGATAAGTAATTCAGATAGGGGCAAAACACCATTTTTAACGACATTGCCAGTAAATAAAGAACCCGGAGTTGTTTTTCACCAAAAATTCAATGTCCGTTTAAAGTCAAATAAAAAGTATTGTGTGGTGATTTATGTTTAAAGCTAATTCATTACAATATAAAATAATATATCATATAAGTCATTGCAATATAATGCGAATCCTGGACGTGTGTCGTATACACTTTTTTGTATGCTGAACAAGAAGGACCATTTTGAAAGTAAATAATTTGGGATAATTTATTACGTAATAATAAAAATTGATAATTAAAGTAGCCTGCGATTCACGCTCTATAAATGGTAACATTGAGTGAGCGTACTTTCACACATTTAAATTTCAGTTCAATGACAGAACCTTCAAATTTTGGGATTACTAGGTTAGGTTTTGTAATGCAAAACCTAATATCAAATTTGACATAGACTGATAGGGGCTAATTTGGTATAACTGCAGTACTGTCAAAAGTATAACTCGAATCACAGGCTACTCTAACGTTGTCAAGAACGTCGTTAAGTGCTACTGGTCTGGGGACCTCGGAAAGCGCGTGGCGGTTGCTGCTACAGCCGGGGTCACAGTGAAAATCATGGAGCCCTCGAGTTGAGAGTTCAACTCCCGGTACGGGCGATATAGATTTTCACTTAATTAAGGTTTAAGTTTAAGTGACGCTTTCGCCTCCTGAAGTAATGCGTAAGCGGTTCCGAGAACAACGGTAGTCGTTAGGGAAAAGAGTGTCTTTACAAAAAAAACCAGAATAATTTCTAAATCCATTAGTCACACTTGTCAGATGTCGAATTTTAATATCAAAAGCTACAATATGCAACAATAATATAACTAGGTAAATGTGCAATTTTTCGAATAGTTATACAGGTCCTGAAACGATGCGGGAGTGGAAGATACTTCTAAAACTATGAGAGTTACATGAATATTGTGTATATAAAAGTTGTAGGTACGAAGGTGGTGTTTTGATTATACAGAGTGGCTAAAAAAAGTGTGGCGAAACAAAACTTACTTTTTTTTTAAATAGAACGCACTGTATTTGGGTAGCTTAAAAGTTTTGCATTGAAATATTCATCATTTTTATATAAAGTTATATGGGTCTAATGCCAACTGCTCTGGAGATATTAACGATTTTATGCAAAAAAAAAATGTTGAGCTACAGATGGCTACTGTAAGCAACAGAAAACAACTGAATGAAGGGAAACGTTACCAAAAATTTATGATTTGGTGAACTACCTTTCAAGTGTAAAATGGTGGCTATGGGTATTGATACTATACAGGGTGCTCAACATTTGCAAATTTAATGATTTCGATTTTTTCAAATGGAACGTCTTTAATACGTTAATATTTTTGGAAAGCCTTTTTAATGAGCTTTATTTTGATATGTTACTTCGTATCTCTAGGTACAACTGTTTTTCAGATATGCGTGTTTGAACATGAAGAACAATTTAAGCCCCTTATGATAATATATTTCAAGGCATAAAAAACGCAGTTAAAACAATGACTTAAATACCTGATCTCTCCAAAAATAAAAACACAAAATCAGATTTAGA
Source organism: Agriotes lineatus (assembly GCA_940337035.1). Lineage (NCBI taxonomy): Eukaryota > Metazoa > Arthropoda > Insecta > Coleoptera > Elateridae > Agriotes > Agriotes lineatus. The sequence goes on along the minus strand of CALNHX010003517.1, from coordinate 37,204 downwards.
AAATACAAATTCAGTCAGTGTTGATACAAGGAATAATAAACAGGAAAAGCGATAAATGCAGGAATAAATTAATTCCAAGGTCAAATAAAATCAAATTTAAAAACAAAGGCCAATACACCAAAATCCTCTACGTAATTACATTAAATGTTCAAATAGTTCTCTTTTCCTGCTCCGAGTGTTAAAGCTTTACAGAGAACTCATGATCAGCAAATTAATTATTTTGATTTATTGCAATCCCAAATAACAATTTTAAGACACTTTAAATATATTTAGGTTTTAAAAGTGCTTTAATATGTTCAATAAAACGATATTGGTTTTAAAGTTACCTTAAGATAAACTAAAAGTTCTTAAAAGACCACTTCTTCTTATGCAAAGAATTTAATGCACTCTTTAAATAAAAATAGAAATAACTATTGATCTTATACTGGTTTCATAATACTCTTGACATTGGCTATTTTAAAACTAATTTGCTATTTTAAAGGATTAAATAGCAAGTTGGTTTTAAAACAATACATTTTGGAACAAATAGTTTTAATGCAGTTTTATGGAATACCTACCCTTGATGTATTCATTCAAATCGATTAATAAAACTATTTTATCTTAAGTCTATACACTCAATAAACTTCCACATTAAATCCAAGAACATAATTTTTACCTTGGAGTACATAAGAATATCTTAAAGCTTAAAGGTTTTAATTTAGTCAATTTGGTTAGAAGAAATGCCTTTTGGATTTTCGACGACTTTATTAAAACTAATTCTATCCACTCCACATTTGGAGAAAACGCCATCTTCTCAATAAGCTAATTTAGTGATAGTGAACTAGTGCAGTTCGCGTGTACCTACTTTATACGTGAAAGAAAATTAGAACACATATTTAAAATGGAAAAGTATTTTAAATTAAAACCAAGTGGTAATTTAAAAAAAGGTAAGGGCAGAAATAAGTAAGTTTCAAAATGAAAGTAAAAATGATACAACTGGGAGAAGCCTATTTGAACCAATGCCAGAAAACCTTAGTGCAGATGAAACCAGCTTCACTACTGAAAAGTGTCCTTCTACGTCATCTTTCAATTCTTTCGATCATAATAGCAATCACAAAACCGGCAACATTTGTGAGGTTAGGATTTCATTCGTGCGCAAGACCATTTTAAATCACTAAGGCAACGAGTTTGAACATATTAAAGCAATTTGGTTTTAAAATGAAATGTAAACAGACATCTGCGAGAGTAATCTAGATCACGACATGTTTTATATGGAATACAGACTCCGCCATGATGGACATTTTCAATGGCCAAAGAAAAAAAATATTATTATTGAAATATATGCAATTTAATAAGAGAATGCATTTAGATGCAAAATAAAACTTGACGATATTTTTAAAATATTTTTTAAATAATAGAAAAACACATTAAATTGATGGCGTTCGAGTTATGTAGAAGTATTTTATTATGTTTTGTCAGAAAAGTTCTATTCATTGGTAAATTCTTTGCCAGAATAGTTTGCATTTGAATATTATTTTATAATCTGCTTTATATACGTATGCGTTACGTTTTAAATATTACTGCTCTGCTATTATAGAGACTAACAAAAGTTGTCCGACTTTAGTAAACAAAATAAAACTCTTTTGAGATTAGTTATAATGATTCTTATGGTAATTTAGTCTGCCGCAAATATATTTTAAATGCAAAACGTTAGTCAATAAGTTTTAATACAAAAATTTAAAGTTGCCTTGAAGAACTCTTTAAGAATATAAAATTAAAACTAAATGGTTTTAATATAGTTTTTAATTTAGTCTTGAAGGCCCTTTTAGGATGGGCCCTTTGTTGGCTAGAAGCTGCGTTATGGTGGTCTTGGGGCTGTCTTGAAGATCATTTGGTTTTATTCGAAATTTTATTGTATAGTTCTAAAGCGACCTTAAAGATCGCAATAAGAGCATTAGTATTACTTGGCATGGAAAACCCTGTACATTTCTGTATTTTTGAAAAGTACTTTTAATGAGATTTCTCCGACATTTAATTTCCTAGTCCTAAATTCGATCCCTTTTCAGATTTAGTTTTCTCCTGATTTTTTCGTTTTTTCCGTATTTGTTGTTTCCAGTTTTGAGTAATGGCTGGATTTTTGATTTCTAAACTTGGTTTTATCTCTTGTTTGTAAAACTTGAGTGCTTAAATCATTATTTTAACGGCGTTTGTTTGTTATCTCTTGAAATAGAGCATCTTAAGGTGCTTAAATTGTTTTTATGTTCAAACACACATAACTCAAAAACAGTTGAATTTAGAGGTATGAAGTAAGATATCAACAGAAAGCTCATTGAAAAGAATTTTTAAAAAGATAAAAATTATTTGAAAAAGCATGGAAATTGTTAAATTTGCAAATGTTGAGCACACTGTATAGAATTAATACCCACATACACCATTTTACACTTGAAAGCTAGTTCACGAAAATTATAATTTGTTGGTAACGTTTTCCTTCATTCAGTTGTTTTCTGTTGCTTATAGCAGTCGCCTGAAGTTCAGCATCTTTTTGCATAAAATCGTTAATATATCAAAAACAATTGACGTTAGACCCATACAACTTTATATAAAAATTATGAGTATTTCAATGCAAAACTTTTAAACTATCCAAATATAGGGTGTTCCATTTAAAGAAAAGTAAATTTTATTCTCTACACTTTTTTGAGCCACCCTGTATAATCAAAACTATTTTAGTAATGTGCACCCACCTTTGTACCTACAACTTGTATATACATAATATTCATATAACTCTCATAGTTTTAGAAGTATCTTCCACCCCCGCTTCGTTGCGGGACCATATATAGTTCTCTAAGCAGCAAATAATCCTAGCTTGAGAAAATAAACTTATTGTAGACATGATTGACAGTAACATTTTAAAGTAATTATAATTTTTTCATATTGCAGCTGCCACTTAAAATTCAGATTCCCACAGCTAACAACCTTTGCCCTAGTTTTTTTGTAACAATAGTACTTACCGGACTCGTTTATAAACTGGTTGATAGTTGCTATTAGATCGGTATGCAATAAAATAATTACTTGGATATCAGCTGACAGTAAAAAATATGGTAATAAAGGTATCGCGAAGACAGATTACTAAGTTGAACATATATGTGATTTATAAATTATCTCTAAACTTAAAAAAAAGATACAACTGGAAAAGGTCATGCATGTCATTAGTCTGGTTTGAATTAAATAAAAAAAGCGATTACTCGTAGTAAATAAAAATAAATAAAATTGGAAGTCAAATTTCTTCTCTATTTCCGCATGCCCTAGGCGATCAGCTACTTCTCTCATAATTCTAGTAATTAATGAATAATAATCAAATAATTCTGGATTTTTACTAGTACTAGTTTTCCTTGAAGTCTAGCCAAAATTTCCGTTGTTAGCCAGAAACAATTAAGTACTTGTCAAAAGCAACACGTGTAAGCACGTTCTAAATTTGAAAAAGCGCGCTGTTGCCACTAATTCCGAAATCCTTAAATTCTGAACGCGCAGAGCAGCAGTACCTTGCTCGACTACTGTCAAGAGCACAATCCATAAACAATTTGGCACGGACATCAATCATGCTACGCCAAAAACCACGTGCGATTGTTCTGGCATTGGCAGCGCCGGCTTAGATATAAAACTTGGCAACGGAGTCGCATTTTCTATTTTTGCATATGTTCTTACAGGCTACTTCGACAGGTAGCGGTAGGCAATCACGTCCGGAAAGAACCAGCCGAAGCTCGCATTCCAGCACATGTTGTCCGAAGCCTGCAGTATCGTTCCAGTATCAAGTGCTTAAACGAAGTGCTAGACTTAATTTTACAATTAAGAGTGTAAACAATATGTTGCTATCGCAGCTGCCTGTCAGTTACGAAGATTGCTGCTGATCGATCATGCGTGCGTTTGGTAGTGCAGGGATTTTCGGGGGACGCTTTCCTCAGATTTTGGCGGTTTTTACGGGTAAGTACCCAAATGTCATCATTATTTATAATAATTAGCACCATTCGTACGAGGAAAACTAGATTAGTACATATTTTCAAGGTAAATATAATTATATCACTATTGTTTTTTTTTAAATTTTTTGCTTAAACATTAATTATTTTCTATGGAACTACAAAATTTCCTGTTACTAATATGTAGCTATGGGGAGTATGTTATTTCTAAGAACTGAAATTCTTTTTAAAATAATATTGAAGGTCGCACTGTCATTTTCGAATTGATCATTGTTCTCTTTTGTTTGTTTATCAGCTGATTTGATCGATACATTTATAATTATTGAAAATAAAGCAGTGTTTTTCAAACTGTGGGCATTTTCTGGCATACTTATGATGAATTACCAGTGCACTCTTTATTGAAATTAGGCACATATAAGGAGTGGGTCAAATAAGTGTAATATAATTTGGAGGGCATGTCAGCATTCAAAAGTAATGACATTGTTCAAGAATGATCATCCGAAATTACTTTTGAATATTGAAATCGACGTTTTGGGTTCTTTAATATTATAATTTTATAGTTATAGGTAGATCATATTTTAGGGTTTATCAATGTATTTGGGGCAATTAAAACGTTGGTTAAAAATTATATCGATTAGTTTCCCAAATTTGCAGTCACATATGAACCTGCCAAACTGTTTAAACTAACAGAGGTTTTTAAATGGATCTTATTACTTATTTTCGGACACGAGAATTCATTTTGGTAATTATAGTACATAATTTTGAACCACCAAATGTAATGCGATTCTGCGATTTTTACATCTATGGTACAGTAACAAATAGGGGCCATGCTTGTTGCAGAAAAACTAATCGAAACGTGTTAGGTAGCCTATTAGTGTTAATAATATTTTTTTTATAATTAAGACAACAAAGAAGATTTTCAAGATCACTGGTTTAAGTAGTTACAATGTTTGCAAGCTCAAGGCGTACGTACTTTATCTTCATTCTCAAAAACATTGAAGATTATCTGGTAAGATACCTACTTTCTTTTATCTAAAAATAATAAAGGCTTTGTTTAAATTGGTTATTTTTATATATCTGCAAATAGATTTTATCGGATTATGGCACATTGTTCAAACCTTCTACTTGTGATAATTGAAGCCGAGGTAACCTTGTATATAAGCTTTTTGAAAAGTAAAAGTTGTTGTGCCATTGGGAAAATATAATTTCACTTTGTTATCATTCAATATAGTTTTTAGTACTATATTAACTGATGCCTCAATCACGGATATTTCCCAAGAAATACGCTGATTGTGTGTACATTCCAGTGAAATTTCTCCGACAGTAAAACATGCAAAATGATTCCTTCTTGTTCTGTGAATGCAAAAAAAATTAGTTGTTGTAGCACTGACTTTCGCTCATTCTGAGAATGTATTGTAATTGCCTTAGGCTATCTTCAATTCTACAGGGCCGGCTTTAGCAATCAAAACACATTACTATTTCCTAAGTACAGAGTGTAGGAAATATGGGGCATCCTGTAATTTAATCGTTTGAAGCCTTGTTAACATCGCCTTGTAGGGAAATTGGTCTCTCCCCTTTGATGCGGTTTTAGGAATTAAGACCCCATGGTTGTCAAAGCCGGATTGGGAATCGCAGACTGTTGGAGTTTCTGGGTTTAAACTTAAATTTTCTGGTCCCACTGCTATTGTACATAACAGATGAAATCTTTGCTCGGTTTCTTTTTGCAGTTTACAGTATTTTAAAAACTTGAAGCTCATTCATTTTTATAATATAATAAAGATTAATGAATTGCACAAGAAATTATATTTAAAATCAAAACAATAATCAACTAAAATTCAGATTTGAATTATTTCCAACTTTTATTTGGTTTCTTAGACTTAGAAATAACCCGAAACTGAAATTTAACCAAATGAAGTAGACTTTTAATCTATGTTCTCACATAAAAACTCATTGAATTTGTGTATGTCTCCTGAAGGAAAAGGAGCGAGTAATTAACCTGCCTCTACAAGTTCAATAATGGCTGCTTGTAATTTTACCACGATAATTATTTTGAAATTTCATTTTAAAATTCCCATATGTGATTAACAAAAATCTTCCATCATCAGAAATAAATGAGTGTGTCAGGATTTTATAGTAGGCTAGTTATGGTAGTCTTTAAATAGTTATTATACTGAATTACTTTTTGTAAATGATGGCTTATATGTACAGCACATTTAGTAAAATGTAATACCTACATAACGATAACAGGATAACTGCCGTAGGATTAATTGAAATTAGTATTATTTGTAGCCGTAATTTTTATTTTTGAAAATAAATCTAGCATGTTAGTTCCTAGAAAGTTTTAGTGTTTGCATTCATCACAGTTGAAATTCAGAACCCGTGACTTGATGCATAAAAATAACGACGCTTTAGGTTGGCACATTGCAAATAGTAATTTACGATAAAAGTGCGTAAAGCTACTCTTTAGGCACGAGTGGGGTAGAGTTAAAACGCAAGTAACTAAAGATGCTTTACGCATGTGTATCGTACACTATTTTATGTACGATAGAATCTAGAAACACGGTAACTATTAAAAACAAATGTAAATTAGGATTACCAGCAACCGATCGTAATTTTGCGCGTTTTAAAAATTTTAAAACACGTTGCTACAACTTGCCTAATGAAATCTTTTAAACATGTTACTACTGACGACGTAAACTAATGAAAACATGTTAGTCAACAGTCGTTTTACAAACTTAAAACTGCCAACTAAAAGGCAATTTTACACACTGTCGTAGATAAATAACAATTTCAGCATTGTATACAATTAATGAAAACATATTACTTATAAAAATCTAACTTAAAGATAGTTCAGTCACTAATAAGTATTTTACAGGTGACGTTTTTAATAATATAACGGAAAATATAAGTAAATAATTATCGTTTCATGTTTAAATTGCGAAAGGATTCTTGCTTTACAGTAACTGTTGTTAAGTTGTTTTTTTTTCACGTTAGCGATTTAGTGGATGTAAAGAGTTAGACAAATAAGCGTTAATAATATGAGAAAAGTTTGAGGTATTAATAATTTTTGCAATATTTATATATGAAGAAATTTATACAAATTAAAATTAATACGTAGTTTGTTTTAACTTTAAAATTTATCCACCAAACTGCAGAAAATGGATATGTACATAAAATCCCAGAAGTTTCCAAAATATTTAAAAGTACACACTGAATAACTCAATGGGTAATTACGTTCTAATGCAATTTGCAATATAACGATCTTGTCAACAAGAGAGACATGATCGTTAAGTAATTCTAAAGCATGCAATGACACGGATTGTATTACACATAGCCACTCCCTCTGTCTTTTTCTTTGGATACCCTGTATATGAGCAGTTATAGCAGCACCGTCTTGATCAATATTTTGCTTCTCCAACGGTTTCAGAGAAGGTGACTACTTTAGCATAGAACAGGTTGTAAGTTTGAGGTTATCGGCTTTCGACAAGCGGTTTCTCACTTTTTCTTCTTTTGACGGCATTACTGGCACACTCCAGGTTCCGTTTTAAGTAATACAATTTCGACGAGCGTCCTTTACTGATTGGAAGTCAAGGTTTAATTTGAATTGATATCCGTTAATTTATGTTTAATATCAAATTAATTAAAGAGGGCAGGTTGAACGTAATCGATTTTGATGACGTCATATCTACGATTCTGTATATAATGGATTTAGCAAAACGATCTAATCGAGTGTTGTTAAATGCTAAAATGCTAAATTAAAACGTGTAGGTATTATTTATGACTATACATATGAATAAGTTAACTTTAGTAGCGTATAAAAAATGTAGGAGCACACGGTTTTAAAAAGCTATTGATTGATATAATAATTGAAATTATCTTATTAATATATTAATATTGAAACATATTTGCGTTTTACTTAAAAGCGAAATTTATATAGCGGAAAATGTATGTAAATTATGAAGACCTACTACTAATCTTTAGTAGACATTGTATACGTTAAGTTGCTATTAGTATTACAGATTGTATTCCTACTTTATTACGTATACAGCGTGTTTCACTTCTCACCTTCACATTCCTTATCTATTTTGTTATCGATTTCACATTTGGGCCAGTTATACTAGTACCTTTTAAAGAAGTTATTAAAAAAATCAATAATATTACCGTAAACTTTGATCAAAAATAAATGCAAAAGATCTGAAAAAATCATAGTTGAATTAGTTCTATCCAAAAAAGTTATTAGAAAAAATGCTCAGCTTCATAAAAATAATTGTGATCGCAATTATTATCCACAAATTATTATAATCATTTTACGATTTTCTGTAATAAATGTTTCGCCTCTCATAGTCACACTGTCACATGCTGTACCGTTTTTAATTATTTTCTGATCAATTTTAAATTTTGGTCAGTTACCCCTTTAAAAGGACTGTTTTCATAGTTTTTAAATAAGTTTAGTGCAGAGCAGAAAGCTACTGCAATAAAAAAATGCGAACAATGCTAGTAGGTTTAACTGTGCCGAAAAAGCTATTTAAACGTTTTCCCAGAATTATAAAATATGGTAGTATAGTTGGTGAAAATTTGAAGTCGATGAGAAAATAAATAAGGAAGACACAGGGGTGTGAAGATGGGAAGTGAATTATTTTCGATGAAACTAGACCTACTATATTTTGAAAAAGTTTCGCATATATTTTAACTGCAATAGGCTACTACGGTAAAATTATTCAAAAATTGCAAATAACTTTTTTAAGGGGTAGTAAGGTCTACACATTACCCTGTTGCTGTGACGTAACAACTTTCTCTCTTTATTTAACTATAAGGAACTGGAAAAAAAAATTTGCAGTTTTTGGCCAAAATAACGCACAATAACAAGCAATCGAGCAAGCCTAAAATCTTATTTTAAGCCTTCGGGATTTCTTCGAAAAGGGGAAACGTCGGATTACATAGGTCAAGAATGCCTCGGTTTGAATAATGTGCTTAAATGAGTATCCATTACATTAAAGGTTAGGTTTATGTAAAATTATTTCTAAAGTCTACTACCTGCGATCTAAATGATCTTTTTGAATTTCAATGCAATATAAGACATACATTTTAAACGCTATGTTTTGTTATTTCTGATGTCACAGAAAAAGGGTAATGTGTAGACTTTACATATAACTGACTAAAATTTGAAATAAATTAGAAGGAAGTTGGGAAGAAACAAGGGTACGAAGGTGAGAAGGGAAATACACTGTATATTTTAGATATTTAGCATTGTGGGAAATATTATACCATGAGATAAAAAAATGATCTGAGCAGGCGTTGATATGTGTTATACGTTTGGCAGTAGTGAAGTGTATTGTCAGTCTATGTCAAATACGAGATTCAAAGGTTAGGTTTTGTTTGTTGTTGACACAGACTGACGTAAAACTTAACCTGCAAATCTCGAATCTGACATAGACTGACAATACACTTCAGTACTGCCAAACGTATACACATATCAAGGCCTGCTCAGAATATTTTTTTTTATCTCATGGTATTTCCAATATTAGTTTATATAAACATCCATTTTATGGAATATCTATTCAATAGATGGGCCAGTTATTATTTTAAAATTAAGTAGAAAAATATCCATAGTAGTTAGGTTCAAAATATGCCTTTTTATGTCAATGGTAGAAACCGCAGCTATGTGCAGAATATTACTTTAATCTAAGTAATAGTTTTTGAGGTAAAGCAAAAATAAGCAAAATTTTATTTTGTAAGGTGCTCATCTTGTATAGATTTTATCGAAATTTTCTTGATTTTATGCCAGGAAGACATATAATCCGTATGCAAAATATCGTCTTTCTCCAACATATAGCTTTTGGGTTATACCGGCAACAGACACATAGACAGACGACAAATAGACAGACGGAATTGAGAAAACCTGTTTTTCCTTATCTAAGTACCCTAGAACGTGAAGATCTGAAGAAAGCTCGGATGATGATTTATTCCCGATTACAATACCTACTTCTTTCAGCTTTTTAAATGTATTTTTAATGAAAAAAAATAAGGATGTTTTGTTTTCCTAAAGATTGTATGAAGTATGATCAAGTAATATGATGGGTCAAGGCACAAGTCTGGATCTATCGAAGGAATATTGCGTTACGAAACACAATCTAGCAACCGTCTCTCACTAAACTGATAAGTATCAAAGTGATCTGTTGAAATTAAATATGTCTATTCTTTATGATGTTTCTTGAGTAAACAAATAGGAAAAAATTGTCAACACCCACAACCTTTTTAGCGATATAAGTGATCCAGTCTGGATTTAACTATTGTCTCTCTGTTTTTTTGCATTTTTTCGTAAAGATGAATCAGGCACAGCGTTTGAACTTTATATTTTCTTTCAAAATTGGAAAAATGAAAAACGAGCATGGAATCTTGATATTAGTTTAAAAGTAACAAAAAAAATATTACTAAAGACTATTTGATACTGAAACGAAAATAACAATGGACCGTAGACAATAAGAGAAGAAGTTGACATGTGTTGATTCAAGAGAAATGGCAAAAATAGAAAGTGATTAGATTAGTAATGCTCTGAGAAAAATAAAAAATGGAAATATTCTGGAATGCACGATATATTAACGGAAATGATTAACGGGGCACACTAATAGAAAAACTTTGTAAAAGTATTGCGCAATTAATGTCTGGAAAGGTGAAATAAAGTAGAGGAATGGGAATAAGTAGTAATGGTGTGAAAGTATAAAAAGAGGACAAATAGGACTTAATCAATTATCGTCCAATTAGTGCGTTATTCCAAATATATAATTGTTTTACGAGAATACTAACTAGCAGCTTACAGAAGACATTAAACCAATATTACCCGAAAGAACTAGTAGGTTTCTGGAAAGGATTTGGTACGAGAAACCATTTTTAGACGGTAAGAATTCTGACTGGGGGGACAACAGATTTCTTTATGGAAAGCGTTTAACAGCATAGAGTTCTTGGTCAGTAATACAATCATTAAACAATACAGAAAAGATCGATACATGCATTTAATAGAGGACGTATACAAACAAGCCACTTTAGGGATAAGAATGCATGACAACACAGAGCCAGTAATAGTTAAAAGAGGATTAACAGAGCGATACAATTTTGCCTGAACTCTTTACGTCAGCATTGATATGTTTACGGAATTAGACTGGAAACGGAAAGGGATAAATATAAATGGGAAATATCTGAGAGACATTTACGATTTGATGTTGATATAATTATATCAACTGACTGGTTTTGAAATTAATACGAACAAGACAAATATTCTACAATATACGCGAAAAATAACAATTGAAAATGGAATTACATAGAAAGCAAGTAGTACGAAATACCTAGAACAAGAGATGAAATGCGGGAAAGAAAATCAAACGGCGGAGGTTAAAAAAGATAAAACTGGGATGGCCGCCTTTTGGTAGACTTAGCTACATACTTAAACAAAAAATACCCTTACAACTAAAAGTAAAAATCTTCGATCGATATATACTGCCGGTATTAAGGTATGCGACGGAAACATGGGGGTGCTAACAAGAGGAATCAGAAATAAAAGTTACCTACAGAGCTATGGAAAAAAAGTTAGATTTCTTTAAAGCACAATAGGACTAATGTTTGAATTAGAGAAAGAACGAAACTGGAAGATATCGCTAAGAGAAATGAAATTAAAATAAGAATGGGCAAGTGACCCGAATGAAAGAGAGATGATGCAACAAAAATAAATTACTGTGAAGTTTGAATACTATCGGGGTGTAGTAGAAAATTTGCGAAATGATGTGCGCCGAAATTCGCATTATTTGACATTCTCTGGTTTCGGGCAGTTTCCAAAGATCAAATTTGATTTGACTCGATAGAAGCACTCAAGAAACGTGATTTCCAGAACTGTTTTGAGAAGTGGCATCAAGATTGGAATAAGTGTGAGGAAAGCCAAGGACGGTACTTCGAATATTTATAAATTAATAAACTTTATTAATTCGCCTAGTCATCGTTTTGTTTGAGTACACCTAGTATGTAGTCGGAAGAGTATTGGCAGATTTTTGATGGCTGCATAGAAGTTTTCTTGGTGTCATTTTTCTGGTAATACGAGTTAAACTCAAAAGTAAAAAATACGTTGGTTTTTCGGATGAAAGTTTTTCTCTTACCACCTTACAATAAATTTTTGAAGTGTCGGAGCGAGCTTTTTAGAATAATACTAACACACTGTGTGGGCTCCAGTGAACATATTCGTATGTTTCGTATAGTTGGTTTGAGAAGAAAGTTAAAATAAAAAAATATAGAGAAAAAACATGTTTTTCTTATAACTTAAATCTTACAAACACCAAGTAACTAAGTAGCAAAATTTATAAATGAACTAGGTTGTACCTAACACTTTAAACATATTTGTGGTTAACACTTACCGCAGTACTTGTACTGTACACCATTTTTGTTCATTTGCTAGCAGTCTCCCCATCTTTTTCTTTCGTAATTTTGGCATAATAGACAGTGCATTTTTTCGCAGTCCTTTACCATTACCATACCATCCAATAATTTAAATAACGGGGTCCCACAAGGAAAAAAATATCAAGATTTACATGGGAGGTCGCGCCATTCAAATATGAATGAAACTCTAAAAAACTATGAAGGCGTTGGAAAACAAAATTACCAAGAAATACTAAGTTCTACTACAATTTTAACAAGATTAACAAAATATAGAAAAAAATATGGCCGCAGGGGGTAATAAGTTGAGATCATGTTGGCACGCAATGTGTTAATTGATGCTTCATGTGTGACTAATCTAACTTACCATACTGACCTTAAAATTAATGAAGTTGTTATTGAAAGATTACGTAAACAAATATTAAATGGCCATTTAACCGACTTAAGAAATAGTTCTCTATATTCTAATTGCTAATTTTACCAACAGTAATAGTTATTTATGTATTTAGTGTGTGACAATTAGTTTTATGGTTTGAGCCCGGATGTATCAAGCCGACGCGTAGTGGAGTCCCGAAAAATCGGTGATTTTGTTTTTTTTGCAAGTTTTCCACAACTTCTCTTCACTGGATTCTATTGCTATGAGTTTATCTTATATGTCATATATGCTGCTTTCATTTGTAATCAATAAGTTATTAAATTGTAAAGTATCTTCGACAATTTTGTTGCGAATCTACTTCTTCTGGTTTTGGATGACCCTCTTTCTTAGCTTTTTCAAAACCCATAAAAATCTCTTAGTTGATTATTGCTTTTTTAAGTTAAGTGTGTTTACTAAAAATTTGTAATTCAATTATATTCTAAATAAGCAACATTACATAGTTTTAAAAAAGTGTCGTTGTAAATTTTAACACCGGCCTTGTAGGGTAAGAATGCTCTAATTTTATGTGAGTGATTCAAAATTAGATTAATCAAAGCAGGCAAGAAAAGAAATCACGTATGTCGCTGCTTGAATTTGTGACATTTGAACTACATGCTATTGCAACTAATCCTTCCAAATATTTTATAAAAAGCAAGTAATCTAATCATTCAAAGCCAGTTTCATGTAAACTTTGTATTTTAATTTAAATTCTGTAAATAACTAAAAACAACTGCTAATGATTGGAAATAACTAGAGTTTCTATTTATAATGTAATAACTATTTCGTTTCGCTACAATGCTGCAAAGACAGTTCTAAAAAATGTTTAATCAAAGAAGATGCTGTATGTGGCCACCGCCGACAACTATTCACACAGCCTAACTCTTCTTTTCCTGGCATTGAAAACATTGTTTAGTACCCTAGAAGTAGTATTTATTTCTTCAAAATGGTCCACTATCATCTGTCGAAGGCCATGTAAATCAGCGATAGGGGTTTTAAAAATCTAATTTTCAAGATTTGGCCACAAAAAGAAATCGCAAGGGGTCAAATCGCATGATCTAGGAGGAAATATAACTGACGTAGTTAAAGTTATTATTCGGTTGTCAAAAAATTCCATCCTATTGAAAATAACTTTCTGCTAATTCGTCATCCAATAATTGATTCACAAATGGAGTCAAAATTCGTATGCGATATCTTTCAGCATTCAGTATTCCTACAAATACAAAATAATGTTTTCTTACTGATCTTAGTAAAAAATCTGTATGGTATATAAATGGTAATAAAATAATAGGCTTGTCTGAACTCCACATCCTCATATTCTGTGAATTGGTGTACTCAGAATGATGGACCCAACGTTCATCAGTACAAAATATTTTTTTACCTCACCTCACACCTCATCATGATTATCCATGTTGTTAAGAAACCACTAACAGAATGCCTGTCTCTGGGGAAAATCATTTGGGAAAATTTCATGAAAAGCTTGTAAACTATAGGGATAAAGTTGTAAATCTTATTAAAAAAATACGTTGACAAGTACTGTAAGAAAAATCGACCTGTTGATGCAATTGTCGAATTAATGTATGCGCTTGATCTTCGATCACTGCTCTCACAGCTTCACTATTTTATTTGTTCCGTACTGTTGTCCATGTCCAGCCAGTACCTACCTGCTTCACAAACTACGCTTCTTGTTTTCCTATAAACGTCCACAATGTGATGAAGAGCCTTACTAAACGTGTCATAGTGAACCGCTACATCTGGAAATTCTTCAATAAAATCGTCAAATGCGTCTCGCATGAAATAGACCCATTCACTATTGATTTTTTGGCCAAGTGCATTGGACCGTTTTTGGCCGTCTGTGAAAACTATAACCTAAAATATACAAACTAAAAATGTTGTCAATTTGATAACGTGTTTCACTGGATGTGTAACGAGTTTTGCAAATTTCACTGTTATAAACGACTACTACTTACGGTGTGCACGGTGGTTTTCTGTTCACTGTAATAAACTTGCATCAATCCAAGTTTTCGGAACTGTTTTTTTTAAGTTCGGTAGAAATGTTTTTAGTGTGTTTCAACAAATCTGTACAGACCTGTCATGGACAATGTAATGCTAGCACAATTTAGTACTGATAAACCAGAATTATTGCTGAAATTGCTGTGAAAAATGACTTGATACGTTTCAAATCGAGATGACAGTCATAAAGTGACAGTTGTAACTGAATTAATGATAGAAATGCAGTGTATAGCTATCTTTCTCTTTCTAGGCCCTCTTTGAAGAATCTAATTTTGAATCACACGTTATAAAGTGCTCTGTTGAGACTTTTCTGGTACATTTTAGTAACACCCTGTACAGGGTGCCCGTTTTTGTAGCTTAAGCATGGGGATCTCGGTTATCTTAAGAAATACGAAGTCGGTTAACTTGGGTAAAGTTGCATATCTTTTTTCTGATTAATAATTTGTAAGGAAGTTTAACCACCATTTTTAGTCCCCAAATATCTTAAAAAAACTGAAAATTTCAAAGCTAAACTTCAATATGGCGTCCCCAGTCTTCGCGCAAGCGCAATGATTCTGCAAGTCGGCGGCTCTCAACTCGTCGTTTCAATGGATCAGAACTGGCAAAGTACTAGTGAAAGGTACGATTTTGCTATGGCCAGTTCCGAACGGCTAAAATGCAGTATCATAGACCACTAATGCCTCACGCGCAGGAGTTATAATTTTAGGTTAGCTGCAGTTTAAGATTTGTGTGTATGTAGTACACAATGTTCGATTATTTGTATGGAAACCACTGCTTTCCGGGGGTTTTCGGCGCTTGCGCGGCAAACGTCAAACCCAGTGGGGACGCTATACTGAATTTTTCCCAATTCCAATATTGTTTTTTTACGAAAACCAATCAACAGCAATTATTGACCAAAACAATATTGATACACTTTTCAACAAGGAGTTCAAAAATAATATTGCAGTTCCTGTAGCGCTTAAGATAGCGAAAAATCGACAGTCAACAATCTTTCTTATGGACGCCATATTGGATTTTCTTTTCAATGAATGCAGATTTTTTCTCTAATTACAAAGATGTGGTGTGGAAACGAGTTGATAACCTATGTTTTTATCACTTTACTGCACTAAACTGCTTTAGGTAGGCTAATTTATACACAATTGGTAAAAAGTACCAGATACGAGATTTTTAAAAAATTGCCCTACTGTTCGGCCCTGTAACTCGGAAAATATTAGTTTGATAAAACAAATCACAGAAACGAATGTGTAGCAAATGTTATTCTTTTAAAAATTTCATGGTAATTTTTGTTCCTAAAATCTACAAGCGCCGAGTAATATACTTGGCCACCATTTTTTCAAGATGGCGGTGCGAGCGGCGGTTGATTGAGGTCGCAAACTTAGGGTCCTACTTAGGCCCACCAAGCATACAATCGTGCCAAGTTTCAAAACTTCGCAACTTTTTGCAACCAAAAAAGTGTCTAATGACTGGACTATTTAGTCTAAAGTCATTTGAGGTTTCCGTTCTAGATGAACGCGGGGATTTTCAATAGACACGTGATCGTTATGTCGGTTGTAAATTTATATTCAACAGTCCATATGACCTTATTATTTATTTTAAGTTTATAAGATCGATAACGATGCCTGTTGAGAGTTCGCCATACTACTTGATGTTGCAAATTCAACTGCGCTCCAATTTTTCCCATTGATCTGTGTAATAAATAAAATAAACGAAAAATATTTTACCATTTGTAATATTTCTTCTTCATTTTCAATGAATCTACCACCATAATTTTGACCAGGTTGCCTAAATGAACCATACTGCTTTTATGAAGGCACAAAAAATAAACGGTACTTGGCTGCTGTTTTACTAGAAAACGTTGAAGGTATGTTTCCGCTGTTACTTGAACATTACGATGGCAAGCATACTAAATCTCCAATATTTCTCTTTGTTCTTCATTAGAAAAAGACACCATATTTTAGTAAATAATACTAGTGTAAATGTCGAACTAAAAAGTTGTACTAAACTGTCAAAATTTTAGTAAAACTAATGTAGCGCTTTTGTTTCTATGGCACTATTGAAAACTATTGTTTTTTATTATTAATAATATTTCGATAAACTGATTACTAAACTCTAAGGTGTTCTACATTTTCGTAATCAGAAAAGAAATCTACATTCTAAGAAAAGAAAATCCAATATGGCGTCCATAAGGAAAAAAGTTGACTATCGATTTTAGGTTATATTATGAGGTAGAGCAAATGTAATAATATCGTTGAACTCCTCGTTGAAAAGTGTCTCAATAATGTTTTAGTTAAAAATGGCTAAGTTGATTGATTTTCGAATAAAAAAATAACAACTAAAATTGAAATTTTTAATTTTTTGCGATATTTGGAAAACTAAAAATGATAGGACAAATTTATTTTCAGATTATTAGTCAGCACAAAAATACGCAACATAGGAACACCCTGTATAAAGAATTGTAAAATTGTGTTACTTATCGTAGAAGAAACAATACACAGAAATGTATTTAAATTTCTATTCTTCGCGTTCTTTTAATGGAGTATGATCGCAGAATTTTAATCAAGTTGATTACCCTGTGCATAAATTCTAACATATATATGTTTCCAATAGGAAGATAAAGAAATATTGATGTATACGAGTAAAATATTCTGGTCATTCCCAAAAATAGCATTGAAACGTTCCAGGCGGATAATTAAATTAGATCGCTTGAGTGCTAGGCAATAAAATTTCGTTAAATCGTGCTAACAATAAGACAGGCATTTATAAAATAAAATATGCAGTTCCAACGTAAGTAATTCTATTTCCACTTTTTAGTGGATTCAAAAAATTATAGGACCGCAATATATTATTTATGACAAGACATGTTTATGGCCCATCTATGGTGAAGTGTTATTCTAAAAAGCGGTTTCTGACAGGCTATTATTTGTTCGGTACAAAAATAAAAATTCTCTTCAAATCAGAGTGGTTATAATCCTTGTTAATATTACGGTAGGTCTGTGCATAACAGTAAATAAACATTCTTAAAATAAAAGTCTATTTTTAATACTTTGGATTAATGACGCAGCATTAATGATAATAAACAGCTGTTGCTGTGCAAATGTAGCTTGGTAATCGCTTGTAGCTTGCACATTTATAACCTGTAGAAATTGAAAAAAGTACTGTATGTAAATACGTTAAATTGTGGAGACTTATTGAAGTAAACTATAGTAAGCAATAAAACTTTTTTTAAGACGGTTACACAATGAGCAGGAAGACTTAAATATTTAGCTATTGTTTAACTTAGCTTGATGCCTATGTAATTATTAAACCAAGATTTTTTTACTAATCCTTAAATCTTTAACAAGTGAGACTCAACATCTCATAAGAACTGGCTATTATTCTCATGGAGTTATGTTCTCCGATTTTTCATACCTTACCAAGCATAATATTACACCAAATTATCTCACTACAGCTCCTGTTAGTATAACAAGTTATGATAAATTATCAAATCAAATAATTTTCTATTCTAATTGAAAATTAAACTTTTGGTTGTGTTAATTAGAGCTTAGGTTACGCAAGTGCATTTGAGTCAATTCTAATAAATGTTATTAGCAATAATTATAAAATATGACAGTGTAATTCAAATTTGAATATTCTTATATCATGCAAATCTTAGAAATGAATTAGCAACTTAATTTACAGAAATTCACTGTATGATCTTTTTGCTGTGCTCACAATACAGCTAGATTAAAATAGTAGCGAAGTAATTAATAGCAATAAAAATAAGTGATTAATTTCATTCAGTGTCCCTGAGAGGAATACTTTATTCAACTCTTGTTCAGAATGAACAAAAATACTAGCCTTTCTGCTACGATAATAACGTCTACACTAAAAACATTCTTTGTATCAATATTCAATACCTGTCCTTTGCTACCTAATAAAGTTATCGTTTAGTTTAATACGTATCTCGTCCAACTAATACAGTTGTTTGTAATATGAAACTATGTTATATATTGTCAGAAAAACATCTGCATTTAAACTTTTCCTCATTTAGAGTTTTCTATTTATTACACATATTTTAATTGTTTTGTCCATGTATGTTCCCCTCACATTGATGGTTTTTTTTTTGGTTTTTTCAAGAGGTATGCTGATTATTACTGTTTATATTCTTAGGGAAATTACGTAGACAATTTAACATATTTAAAAAATATCTGGTGTGATACACGCACACAACTTCCTTTTACAGTGATCTTATAATTAGCCAAAAATTAGACTTTTTAAAATTTTTAAGCAGTTGTCAAAAATTAAAAATTCTACAGAAACCGTACAAAATAGAGTGTTAGTTCAAGAGACAAATTTTCCCTAAAATTTTGAGCTGAATTAAGAAATTTAATAATATACCGGGTTTTCTCTTTAAAATAGGAGTTGCAAAAAAAAAGAAACCCATTTTAGAGGTATTCAACTATTTTATATCAATACACAAGTTTGAAAAAATAGTTGGAGCCGTTTTTGAAAAAATCGGAAAAAACTAAGCTTTTTGTCGCGTATAGTCGCGTATTAATTTTTATGTAAAATCTCGAAGGGGTATAGCGATTTTAACTATAGGACATGCACTACAAACACCTATATGTTGCTACGTTATTCGTTTTAAAAGTTAATTACGTCATCAATTTTTTTTTAAATGACAACCTGTATTTTTTATTATTCATTTTGGCAGTACTTTTTATGTTGTTTTCAATGATATAAACTTTCAATATGTTACATCTGAAAAAATCGAGAAAAATGGTCTTAAAGTTTAAATATTAAGAACCAATGAAATGAGCGAAATAAATCTAGTTACTTACATTTGACGGAAAGTCATTAACGGCGCATTCGTTTTTATTGAAATTTAAAAAATACAAGTAGAACCCCATTCAAAGTTAATCCACCAGTAACTAGATTTATTTTGCTCATTTCATTAGTTTTTGATATTTAAACTTTAAGACTATTGTTCTCGATTTTTTTCAGATGTAATATATCGAAAATTTCATATCATCAAAAACAACATAAAAAGTACTACCAAAATCAATAATAAAAAATAGAGGTATTCATTAACAAAAAGTCGATGATGTCATATCATGAAAAGAAATTACATAAGAAACTGAAAATTAGCTGAAAATATTGCCTATGGTCAAAATCCCTTCGAGATTTTTTCATAAAAATTAATATCAACGAAGTTAATGAATTTATCCGTTACTTTATTTCCACACTGTATATGAAGTTTCAACGCCATACATCTTTTCGTTTTTGAGATATTCGGTTCACACGCAGACAGACACACAGACAGAGAGACAGACAGACAGACAGACCAATGAACAAAAACATGTTTTTTGGGTTCAGGGGATTCGAAAACGTCAACATCAGTTGAAAACTCAATTTCTAATTTTTGGGGTGAATCCAATACTTCTTTTATTGTAATAGGTAGTAAAATACATTAAAAAAAAATACAAATTACATATTATTATTTATATTATAAGTGTATCTTCTTTAGTTATTCTTCTTCGTTTTCCTCTTACATTAGGCCAGTGGTTTGGTTAGTTACACAAAGTTGTGGATTAACGCCTACCACAGATGTTAGAGTGGTAGCCGAAGATTTTTAAAATCTTTCTCGAGTCGCCGTTAATCGAATTCGGGCCGGCCATCCGCTCACCTTATTTAGTTAATATTATATTATAATATTATTATATAATATAAAACCTGTAAAATATCCGAACATTTCTAGTAGGAGTGAAGGTTTTGCAATGCAAAAAATTTAATAAAAAACAATTAGCAATTTAAACGAAATTATATTGCATCAAAGATTTGTAGATGACATAATAATATGAGCTAACAATAAAAATTAATAACATTTTTGAAAACAACCAAATTCATCCGAGTTTAACATACACAATAGAAATAGAAAATAACCAAATAAATTCAATCAACTTTTTAGATTTCACTTTAATTAGGAACTTGGATGGCACAATAGACACTGGTATAGAAAATAAATAAAAACAGACCAATATTTGGTTTACAATTTATTTACAACTACTAAATATAAAAATCTTAATTAACAGCTTAGTACACAGAGCAATCTTAATTCATCTAAAAATTTTCACAAAAAAGTGTTACAAAAAAACCTTTATCCGTTACAATTTATTAATCTAAACGTTACAAAGAGAATGGGACCAATAAAACATTAAAATAAAAGCGAAATTATTAATTTACAGTTTAACCTTTTAGGAACAGAACAATAATCGAAATAATAAAGAAACAATAGCCATTATAATTCCATACATTTCCTAATTATCATATAAAAACCATAATGCAATAGATCAAAAATTATTTAGTAAGTTAAAAGGTAAAACAGAAAGCAATAACATTTCAAGCATAGCAATTTTATTGCAAATACTGTAAGGCATGAGAGCCTAAAAAATTGTCACATGTAATCTCATAAGAGCATTAATTCTTTGCGTCCCGCTCGCGCAAATTAGGACGTTGTTGGAATGCACGAAAAATTATTTCCGGATTCTCCAATGCAGATTCGGTAAGAAAATCGTAACGACCTAAAACCTAAAAAGAAGTAATGTCTACCTACAAAACATTTTCAAGAAAATTTGTTGTTGTCTTGGTTACGGCTCGTAAACTAATTTTTCTATTGGCCATTAATTAGTGTCGTACGATTTTCAACATAAAAACTATAAAAACTAAAATGTTAACCCCTAATAAATCTAACACAGCCCCTTCGGCAATGCAATCGATATTTTTTATAATTTTAATGTTGTTTCTAAAATACTACACAATGAAAATAATTAAAAGCAAATTAATTTACGAAATTGTAAAATTTAAAAAAGTTCTTCTTTTATTAGACTAATTACTTAGTCTTTTTCATTACTATATGCCTACGTTATGGAGGTGAGTCTGCTGATCATGTTAGCCAGCTATTTTCCCACTTTTAGGTGGTCTCTCACGGTCTCGCTTTCCCTCGATTGCTTGATCTCTCGTTGACTTTTATCAGTCTATTTGGGCTGGCTCGGTCTACGTGTGTGTTCCATGCCTTTCTTCTTGCCTTGACCCTTTGTGGCCTGCTGTTTAACTTCGTAGCTATCGTAAAAAAAGTGCAAAGGCCATAGATTGCAGAAGAAATATAGCCAAATTAAACGTAATTTACCATAATTTGCTTTAATATGTACATAAGCACTTAATAATTAATAACATGTGAGCAAACGAAAATGAAATCAAGCTTGGCTTTGAAATATTTGTTGTATGAATAATATGCTGGTGGCACTGTCAGTTTTGACACGCACTGACGGAAAACCTTTTGACATAGACTTAACAGTGCCACCAACATATTATTCATACAACAAATATTTCAAAGCCAAGCTTGATTTCATTTTCGTTCGCTCACATGTTACTTAATAACAAATAATCAATTTAAAATTTAGCGACGTCGGAATTAGTTGTTAATGATTACCATAATAAACATATTAATTTAAAACCTTTTTCAAATACCTTATAATAAGTTATATTGTAATAGATATAAATTGATTGACTTCCAATTCTAGAATATGCGCATTTACCATCTCCCTAGTAAAATATCTAAGACGACTTCATTAACATCTGTGATATAATAAGCAAATGGCTGTAAAATCAAAACTAAATATTAAAACAACAATTACATTATGAAACAAACCTTTATAGTAAATAGTAAACGTCATATTCACTGCTTTACACATATATAAACTGGTAAGAAAACAGGGAAAAAAATAGTTCTTCGCTTATCTATAGTAGTATTTTCTTGTAGCTTGTATCTTAGAATAGATTATTTTAATACGTAACTTGTCAACATTTTTAAATGTTGTTCTCTGAAATTTTTTGGCAGTGGTCTATTATGATATGTTTGTCGGACTTTTTCCACTGTCTAGGGTGTACATCACACAACGTTTCGGGAGTTTTGATCTACTCCCGTCTTCAGGTGTTCCAGGTTAGTTCTGAGAAGGACTGATATTGTACGTTTTTCTACGTAAATTTGTGCCTCCCTTGGGGTTTGAAACCGGGATCGCTGATCGCTGTGATTACTAGTCTGTCACTCTAATCACTAGGCCACCAGGGCGGTTATATATTTTAGTGGAAAAAGTCCGAAAAACATATCATTTTTAAATGTGTTATAAGCTGTAACGGTATTATTATAAAATATTGTTTGTAAAAAATCGTTGTTTCAAAGCAAGACAATATTTAAACATCGTTTGTAGGAGCGTGGGGGTATTTTTTGAACAATTCCTTTGAGAGAAATCATTCTTTATTCAATCCAAGCGCTTGTTACCGTAACTTAAATTTTGGCTGAAATAAACCTTCTTGCCGATTTCTTAATGATTAATTTTTAAATTATTTAACTTTCCTTTACAGTAAAGGGTGTATTGGATTCACCCCAAAAATTCGAAATTGAGTTTTTAACAGATCTTCACGTTTTAGAAAAAGTCATGTTTTTGTTCATTGATCTGTCTGTCTGTGTGTCTGTGTGCAAACAGATTATCTCAAAAACGAAAAGAGATATGACGTTGAAACTTCATATATAAGTTTTGTGTACTATCTAGATGCGCCAACCGGAAGTATGGTGTTTGCTGTTGTGATTTATTAGTTTTTTCGATTTTCTCAAAAACGTTTGTAACGATTTTTTCAAAGGTTAATTTTTTATTACATTTTTAATGTGTATTGATGTGAGATAGGTGATTTCTAGTTCAACGCCTCTAAAATAGGGTTAATCTTTTTTGTATAATGTAGTAAGGAAGTTAAAAATAAATTTTTGATTAATTATAATATCACTGTAAAAGGAAGTTGTGTGCATGTATTGCACCTAATTTTTCATATATGAAGTTTCCATGTATGCATCAAAAGATAAGTTAGTAGTTTTTATAATGTTGCTCTTTACGAAGTGTAATCGAATTTAATGCTGTGAGCTTTTGTATAAGCAATAAAAAGGCATGCATAACTGTTGAAAATTTATAATAATTATTTAATATATAGCAAATGGCAAAAAGCAGCTATGTCTTCATTACAGCACCACACTGCACTTTTACTTCCCTCACGAAAAAATCACCTTCCCAGAGTTATTTAGATCTTCACTTTTCACGGTCCCTAAATGACGAAAAAGAGGTTTTTTTAATTCCGTCTGTCTGTCTGTCTGCCTGTCTGTGTGTCTGTTGGCAGTATAGCTCAAAAACTATTTGTCGGAGGAAGACAATATTTTGCAATATTATATATTTACCTCGCATGAAACAGGTACAATTTCATACAAATATATACAGAATGATCACCTTAAAAAAATAAAATGTTGTTTATTTTTGGGTTAATTTTGAAATAGAAGAAAGTAATCACTTTCACATAGGTCAGGCTTTACATTTGCCGAAAATAAGACTCAACCGCTACAGGATAATGTCACAAAAGAGTAAAAACGTGTCAACAATAAAACCCCTCTGTTCAAGAGAGGCGCGCGCCGCAGCTATTTTTATAAGGCTTGATGGCGCAGTTGGCATTTCGACGCAGTTACATCCGCTGCAGAGATTCAGTTACGATCGCTATGCAGGTGCCCCGGGTTCAATACCCAGCGGGATACATTTTTTTTTAAATTCACAAATTAATCTATTTCGGACGAGGGAAGTTCTCGGTAAAGCCTTTTACAGATTTTTTTCATCCTATTTACTAATCATGTTAATTTTCTTAACACATATATCAGAAACCTTTATTTAATTAGCGCTTAAATGTGAACTACGGAGTCAATTTAAGAATAAAAAGAAGAGAATTGGCAGTAAAATATAAACAAAAAGTTGAATGAGAAATTGTTCTCCTGGTATTTCAAGATGATGGATCTAGAGACATATTTACAAGTTTATAATTCCCCTAGTACCATTAGTAAAAATGACATTTTAACAAAGTTGTAGTTGAAATACTTGATATAAAGTTGTAGAATAACCATTTGCGTTACTTCCTCTCATAAATTTTGCTAAGGACATGAGCAAATCGCTTTGCGTGTTCTGTGAGAATAAAGGTAAATATAGATTTGTACTCTAGAGCAACATAACATGCGAAGGTTGCGGATTTACATTTTTTATCGATTTTGACGTGCTAAAACTTTCTCTTGCATAGTTAAAAGTGTTATTATAATATATAACATAATTTTTTGAAATAGTATTCATAGGTACTATTTTGATGGTCGATTTTCTTGTTATAATTGTTTTGGTGGAAAAAAATATTTTCCCTGTATTTAGTCTGAGCAATTTAAAGGTTTCTGTTTCCACGGCGCCTTTTAGGAAAAAAAAAATTGGACCAAAAATGTGTAATCTTCTTCACAGTAAATACTAAAAATTATCTTTATGACAAATGTAGAAAGAAGATAGCAGCTAAAATAGTAGTACAAGACATGTACCTGCCAATGTCGAGATCGGGAAAGATAGCAAAAGCCGGAAATAGAGACTAGGATAAATTTACGCACTTCGTAATAAATTTACTCAAATCATATAACTAGTTTATTTTACCATCAATAGCATGTTTCCGGGTATCTATGTGTTTAAGGGTTGTCATTAATACACGCTGACAATTGTCGGTAACAGAATATATTACTATTATATGGAAATAATAATGGTAATTTGTATAAAATACAGCGAAAATAGCAGCTTCGCTAAAGTGGAAATGGCCTGCTCAGAAGGCAAGGCAGTTTGAGTTGTGGAACAACTAAGTGAAAGAAGGGTTCAATTGGTACAGAAATATAGAAAGTATGGAACAGTTGAAGTCCTTACAGGTAATCGGCTACCACGCTAACACCGGTGGTAGTCGTTAACCCCTAACAAGAGAACTCTTCCTCACTTTCGACGGGCAAGGCTAGCCGAGGGCTCATAAAACCACTTCGTGGTTAAAAACAAGTCAGTGGCCTATAATAAGAAGGTGAAGATGATGAAATCTCTTGAACTTCTAATTAGATCTTTAACAAACGTAATCTAAATCTTTGTTAAACCAGAAAATGGTCCTCGTTATACAAAAATTAAGAAATATCGAAACTAATGGTAAAGTTACTTAGAAAGGGGTGAGGCAAGAAGACTCTCGAACAATCTACAGAGAAAAAAAGTAAAGTTTTTCTATCACTTCAATATCAAGCAGTGTAGTAACGTATATATACTCAAAATGTAAAGAAGATGGTGAGAATGGAAACTATATAACATAGATAGCCATGAATATAAAAAGTTAATTAAGAAAGCTGAAAGTGATCTAATATTATTAGGATGAAGAATAAGTGTTGTAGATTTGGCAAAGCACACAGTTATAAGAGTTGCATTTACTTCTTCGAAAGCTAAGGATACTACTTACATCTGCTATTGGTATTTATTACTTCCCTCGTCTGAACGATTGTAATCGTGAAATTATTACCTAAGATTTCTTGAAATTTTTACGTTTCAGGGCCTCTAATGACAAACTTTTTTTTCAATTCCACCTGTCTGACCGTCTGTCTGCTTCGCTGATTGTCTGGTTGTCTTCTGGCGGTATAGCTCAAAAAGTATTTGTTGAAAGAAGACCATATTTTACAAATATACTTTTAGTCAAATATATACAGGGTGTGCATATTAAAAAATAAAATGTTTACGTTTGCTTTAATTCAGGAATAGTAATATTTTGCACATAGTTTTACGTTTGACGACGAAAATGGGAACGAGCAGATCCGGGGTACACATCGTAAAAGGGACAGAAATGTGTAGCGATCGTTGCGGACCGCAGTCAGCGTGAACAGAAAGATGCGGCGACCGACACGAACGACGAACGCAAATGTGCACCGAAACCTAGAAAATTACAATTAGTATAAGGCTGTTCAATAATTTTGCGTGTAAAGTGCACAAATAGAACTTGGGGATCTTTAATCTTTCACTTATTACTATTGATTATTTAATTATTTCCCTTCCTATCATAGATAAATAAAAATAGTAATTAATTATTATATAACTATAACACAGCATAATGAGAAAGTTGCTTCAATGAGCGCTAAATTTTATGCAATTGCTGTAATAAACTACATCGTTGTAACACATTCCTATTAATAATACTGTTACTCGTCAAATCCTTGCTCAACTACTAATTCCTAAAATTAACACAATGCTGTGCATGTATTGTAATTGCCCAATTATTTTAAAAATAAGACTGATGAAAATGCGTAGGTCATTGTCCTAAAACTGGGCAAAAATGGTGCTGTTAACAGAAGGAATGTTAGATACAACAATTTACTTAATTGATTGTTTTGATCGGCAATAAGCGTTTTTCAGTTTGTTCTAGACAGCTTACAGAAGAACGTAAGTTAGTGTTATGAAATGTTTACGTCCATTAATGTTTTTGTTTACTTTTGATGTGCATAAGCTTTAGATTTAACCTTATTTAACTCTGCACATTTTTGTTGAGATATTCGTGTATATTCTAGCGTTTCCTGAATGAACATTTGCTAATCAGGATATATAATTTTAGTTTTTGTTTATATAAAAAAATGGATATGAATTTAATATTATTCACGTTTGGTTAAGAGGGCGATACTTCGATATAGTGATATCTTTAGATTTCATATTTGTTCGTGTCTTACGAAGATATTAAATTTGAATGTGTTTATGGATTTTCAACTACATTTTCTACGGAAATAATGAAATGGCCCGATGTCGATAAACACCCTAACAACTTGTATTTATAGATATATAATGAGGGTCGTTAGCATTTCCGCATGGTATTACGCCTATACATTTTTTGGTATAGGGCGTTTTCTGTGGTAATATTTAAATTTGCTTTATTAAATTTCTTTTTAAATGGAACACGTTCCGTATAATGGTGCATAAATAATTAATTTGACGGTATGTTAACGTAATTTCTGTATTAACCTTTATTTAGAATATACGGTGGCAGATAACTATTTATGGAAAAAAACTATGTATGTAAAGTATTAGTAAAGAAGTACACCGGACATTTTGAAAAGTATGTGAAACGTGTTGCTCTGTGTTTATAACACTTGTGAGGTACATTTATCTCGCATCTATAAAAACATGTAAAATAAAGTTTGAATACCTCAGTTCGATAAAATTGTTGCCAAACTACGAAAACAAACTTAAATATTTTTCTGAAAGAATTCTTCTCTTCTCTTATGCTGTAGAAAGTTGATTGATGGTTACGCCCGAAAGCTTTAAAAAGAAGTGATTGTTATTATTGCATCTTATCTAACAGAAGCCCCTGTTAATTAGTAACTATCATTATCATTATTATAATAAAAAGTAAACCACAGTACTTAGAGAAAAATTCAGTATAGAGTATCTAAACTACCATAATAAACTCTGAAGTAGAGACAACGAAGAATATTGGACAGGTATGTGAGAAAACTTGCGACGTTGTGGTCTCTCTTATTTCAAGAGGACTTAATATATCAGAGAATTATTTGAAACAGTTTTAATGATACTTTATATATGAGTCAAATGTCTGCTCACTGAATTACTTCTACCTTCTGTATTTCAGATACAGTGTTATTGCCTGTTGCCATTAATTTGCCAGAATTTAAAGATAGTACTTGGTAAAAACATCATTTAAAAAACTGCACACCGTCTCCACTGAGTCTAGCTGGTGGGCCCTCAAATATACTCTC
Organism: Agriotes lineatus; assembly: GCA_940337035.1. Taxonomy (NCBI): domain Eukaryota; kingdom Metazoa; phylum Arthropoda; class Insecta; order Coleoptera; family Elateridae; genus Agriotes; species Agriotes lineatus. The sequence goes on along the minus strand of CALNHX010003517.1, from coordinate 8,769 downwards.
GTAGCGGTGCGATATTTGAAGATTTACAGAAAATGATAGCTAACAAACTGTTCATTCATGGTCAGAAATTATATTCTCTTTCCTAAAATTAACCACTTCTGCATATTTAAAAATGTTTGCTAATAGAAAGGAAATGTGAAACAAAAACTCCAGGTTAAACAGGACATTTGAAAGTTAATATAAGCTAGAAAGGCAATAAAGAGAAAATTATGACACCCTACAGTAATGAAACATATATAACGACAACCCAAAAGATATACAGAAAAAAAATTAACGCCATTTACAATAAAATAGAAAACCACCATATAAGAAACGAAGCTCGTAATTTTTAGTTTTATTCTCCTGCAGCAGCAATAGAAGATGAAGATGGAGCTAATGTGAGAAATTATACAAGTAATGTACAAAGTGCTTTAAAGGAAAAGACCCAGCAACAGAAATGAATTTTCTCAGATGGACCAAATACTGTATAAAACAGGATCAAATAAGAAACGAGGATATACGAGGTGAACTAAACATTTATGCCACGAATAACAAAATACAACAATATCGGATTAATTGGGAACAACACGTTAATCGAGTGGACGATGGAAGTATTCCGAAAGTGGTTTTTAATTGCATACCAGCAGGACACAAAGACATAGGAAGACCCAAGAAAAGAGTGTCAGAACAAGTATGGTGAAGGAGCAATAGGCACAAATGCCTAATTTATGTAGCGAAGAAGAAGAGGAAGAAGATGTATAAGGAGATGATATTCTTTCTGAAAGAGAGACTTAAACCATAATTGACGACGGCGCGGCGCCGGCGTTAGTTGTGATGAAATTTCACTAGTAATTATGAAAGCAATGGACGATGAAAGAACAAACCTAAAAACGCTCAAAAATCTATAAAACCTGTATATGGACACAACAGTGACTAAATTGGAAATTTATTGCAGTTTCTAAATGTAATTCAAGGGAAACGTGGCAGATTTACAACATATCATCAATCGGAGACTAAAAAGTTTTGTGAAACATAAAATATTGCCAGAATAAGATGTATTTATCAACGACAAAGGGTTGGGAATATATGCCCAATATGAGATAACTTATTGAGAAATCACACGATGTTATTACACCAAAGTCTTTTTTTTTAGGACTATAAGACAGTTTTTTTATTGCGTCTGGTGCATTAAATTATGGACAAATAAGACCAAATTAAAGCATTTTAAAAGTACGGAAAGACAGAAGAGAAGGTGTAATATATACCCATAATATATTACACGTGCAACTGCAGATTGGAAAGACGGTGTTCAGAGGAAAACGTATTCATAATTTAAGATAGCTGATCATATCGCTGATGGTCAGGAGTGAGGACGAATTAATAGAACTACTACAAAACTGAAGTGCGAACGTTAAGTTAGACGTGCCAGAAATAAAAGTAAACTGATTAAAATCAACCGAAACTTGCAATTTCAGATAACAGATAAGCTACAAGATTTCAAAATTACGTATTACTGTACTTATTGATGTTTTGTCTTAAGCGACCAGGGACGAGAAAGGGGCGAGTATAATGAACTAGAAGAACGAAAATACTCCATCTGCGTTGCTTCACAACACTGAATGGTGCCTGCTAAAAGGCTGAAATCATTTCTCTAGTTCTGGTCTGCGTTGAACCGGTCAATTAAAGATTCAAACAGTTTCGCGAAACTTAACCAACATAAAAATAGACAACCTATTCCACACACGGGCGCTTAAAAAGACCTAATTCCCATGAAAGACTTGGGAAGATTTAGGGAGGAAGTCTATCACAAGGAAGTTTTGCGAAAGCGTTAAATAAAGCTACTGGGCGACGGCAAAATACCAATTTGAGCAGTTACATGATTGAGGAAATCTTGGAAGATCTCTAAAACATAGATATAACACTCTTTCCTATAAAGCACCATTAGAGACCCTGAATAATGGACTAAGTAGTATTTATAACATAAAAATATTTTTTTTCTCCAACCACACGAATAAGACGCCATATTGTCGAATAATTTTGTATAAAAAGTAAGTCATTTCGGGATGTTCACCAATTACCTTGGCAACCGCACACTTTTCGATTCATATTTGCACTAGTACAAAAATGGTCGCAAGATAGGGTTTTACATGGTAAATTTTAAATAAAAAACAAACGCTTCGGCAATATTCGGCAATCGCCGTCGTTATTGTTTAATTTTCCCGTATAGTTTTTGTTTATTTGCGCCATGACAGTTCTACAATATAACCTACAATGTTTGATTCTAAATAATAAGTCATATTACGGAATTTATGAGTAGTTGGAGAAAAAATAGTATGTTTCATTCGTGCAAAAAATGCGTTTTCGGGACGCGTAAGACTCGCCGGACTCCGCTGCGCGTCGTCCGGCGATCTGTCTTACTTGTCCCGAAATCATGCATTTTTTGTACTAATGAAACAAATAACTATTTGTGCCGCTCTTTAGAACCAAGGTCGGTAAATATAGGAAGCTTGGAAATTTAGGTCATCTCAAGAACCGTCATTTTCGTGCCCACTGACAATGAATTCCTGCCAAAGCTGTTGCGATTAGACTGAAAAACGTCACAGCTTGTTAGCTAAAAGGTTTAGGTAAGATGGTTTGAAAATGCCAAGATGTGTATCTTTGAATTGCACTAACCATTCAAGACGTGGTTTTCGTTTACTTGGTTTTCCGGCTGAAAAAAAGGTTAGAAATTTCGATTCAAACAAAATAATAAAATTTTGTAAATAGAGAGAAAATACGGTAATTAATGCACAAGAAACTAAAAATGTACTAGATAGTCGAGGGTAGTCTTCATGTCAATTTGCCGTATTTGTCTTTTCCAGGCTACGGACAGATCATTGTCCTCTGTCCGCGTTGTAAACAAAATGGCGGATTTAAAATGGGGGCCAATATGGTAAAAATTGTCGGGCTTTGACAAAAATTGATATACAGGGGTTTTTAAAGCAGCTGATTATATATTCCTAAAATGCTGTAAATAAAATGGCAGATCCTCTATTTGTTGATGAATTTCCGCTTACGTTTTTTTTAAATCTTATTTGAAGTACTTCTAGCATTTCTTGTAATTCTTTTCTGCTTTCACTGAAGAATACCTACCTTATTCAGTAAACTATAGGAAAAAGACTACGAACTTGCCATAGTCCAGATGAACAAGCAAGGCATGAAAGAGATTATATCTAATTCAAAAATATAGTTATATATACAATTGTAATTAATACAGCGAATCCAGGTAGCGATCATCGTTTGGCACGTGCAAAGGTGTTTATGAATATAGTAGAAGAGGAAAAAACCCAGCAAGAAATAATACGCACTAAATTAACGTAGAATAGCTGAAACTTAAAACTACTGGATACCAGAAAAAGCTTTTAAGTATAAATAAAATATATATAAAAAAGCACTCTCGATGATTGCAATGCAGACATGGTAGGTACGTGGCACAATAGAAACATCTCAAATTAATACAACAAAATAGGCATAACGCAAGAAATGTTAAATGCTTTGTACAAGATTACAATAATAATATGATCCTATTTGAATTTTAAAATATAGGATGTCTCGGAAGGAATCTACCAAACCTCAGGAATACTTTCTTTGCGTAGTAATTTGAAACACAAAAAGTTATATCAACATAGATCCGATTATAAAACGTAACTGAGTTATGGCTAGATACGTACAAGAAATTTATATTTAAAATAATTGAAAATTTATAATGGAAGAATATTCCAATCTTTAAGGATATGTTTCGTGAATAACTATTGTAGCTATTAACATTTTTCTTGATTGTTTTTAATTAAAAACAATTAGTTATGATATTTCTTGTATTTTTCTATCCCTAAAGTTTGGTAGATTCGTCCTGGGACACCCTGCATATGTTATTAATTTCCCTCCACATTCTTTACATTTACTTAAAAAAATTTAATCCGGTTAAACATGTTTAGCCTAGCATTTTGTTCATAGTTTTTTTATTTGCCTCCCATTTTGTACATGTTTCCTACAAGATGGGAGTTGGTTTTTCAGTCAGATAATCATATTTATCTTCATCGGTGTTGTTATAGACTACTTACCAAATCAAGTGCGGTTATAGATGATATTACAGCACTCAGTGCGATAATATCCATTACCGCACTGTTTTTTCAAAACAAATAATACATTAAACAACGCTAAGCAACGTTAAGCAACGCTGTCTCTGGTCAGAACTTGGATGGGAGTTCCACGGCTGCATCTCTCGGCGCCTCGTGGTACGGCTATCACGGAAAAAAGTTGGTCCCGGCGGTCATACAACATCATGATAGTCGTTAGTGGGGTTGGAAGTCCTCATAACTGCACAGCGACGCCTATAATTGGCCTAACGGCTGTTGGCTGAGTGCGAATTAAATAAATAAATAAATAAATAAATAAACCATAATTTATTAATGAAGATAAAATATTGAACAATACACGTTTGCTTATGCTTATGACCGCAAAACTCGGCTCACCGCCTCGTTTTGGCAATCAAACTGCTTTCGTTAAGATGCTCATAATCAAACTTGTTCGTTAATATCTATTACAATATAACGTAAATTGTAATGTAATCCTAACGTGGACGGACTGACAGTTAATAAATTCTAATGCATGTAGTGATACTTATTTGTTTATCTCTGACAACCCTTATGTATTTTTATACACAGATCAATAAAAAAACCAATTAGGGCAGGTTGTGATATGTGTTATACGTTTGGCATTACTGAAGTGTATTGGCAGTCTATGTCAAATTCAACATTAGTAGGTTAGGTTTTGTTTGTTGTTTGACGCAGACTGACGTAAAACTTAACCTGCAAATTTCAAATTTGACATGGACTGACAATACACTTCAGTACTGCCAAACGTATAACACATATCACAGCCTGCCCTAATTGGTTTTTTTATTGATCTCTGTGTATTTGTACAAATGATATGAGTAATTTTATGGGCTTAAGCTCGGGCGCCTGTAATCCTAAGAAAATTAAAGATAATAAGTACCTTCCCCACTCAGATCTCAATTGCTTTGATGTTCTATTATACTCACATAGTGATATTTAGTTATATTAGTAGAAGATAAGATATAGATATATATCACACATTTACTGATGAATTCCAGATTGTTGTTTATTATTAGATTTTGCACACGTAAGAACCTGTAATATATTTTCCTCAGACCTTCACAGAAAGTAGTTTTTCTTTATTCACTGTATAGAAAGTCGCCTTTTGCTCCCTAGTTTTAGGAAACAAAACTGCCAATTGCCAACCAGCGGGAGGCAATTTTTATTGCTCCCGGCGGAAGCCAATACTTTTTACCTCCCGCATTTGTGTTTATGTCACCATGGATACACCAAAGCTTTAGAATGTTAAATTGGAAAATATACGGTACCCCAACCCAAGAAAAGCGCCCTTCCGTGCTTTCCAAAAATACTTCGATACTCAGCATCACTCCGTTTCGCTAATACAATGAAATGCTATGAACCAGTTATTTACCAAAAAAAAAAAAAAAAAACAAAAACAAAAACAAAATTTTTTTTTGCCGACGACCATAGCTCAAAAGTTGATGTTGCCTTCATTTTCGGAGGACCTTTCGTATGAAAACGATCCAAGACTTCAGGAAGGTTACTGGCGACCGGAATCGTGTACACATACGAACATACATCCCCCGCACAGCACGTTTAGGCACCCCCCAATGCGGGGGATTGATCTAGTGGGCTGGGATCTTCACCAAAAGATCCGCACCGCCGAGACGGAGATTTGATATAGTGGGTTCATTAGTCGGTTGGCTCGAATTTTAGAGATATTTGACTCAGAGTGGTTTTCGATATGAGGGAATTTCAATACTTCGTACACTTCGTGTCGAAGTAATTAGACAAAATGTCCCTACATAAATTTAGAGTCACTATAATTTCCTAAAACAAAATTTTTGAAATTTCGCGTTCAAAGAAAAATCATATACATATACAGGGTGTCCCAAAACGAATAGGACACCAATCAGTCATAGATTCCTTACGTCGCGTCATAATAAATCGATTAAACCTAATATACCTTAGTACAAAGTCCCTTCAGTAAGAAATTATAGGGCCTTCAGGTTCAATTTTTAATTTTTAATTTTTTTGTTAATTCCCACAAATTTAGAGATATCGATTTGAGTTATGATATTCATACCGAAAGGTAAAACGAGGTTAATGATAATACATACCTACATACATACATACTTAATATTATGTACTGCATTAATAGGAAAAATTTCACTAACACATTAGGTTATTATCTGAAAGATTTGTATGTCACTAATGTCGTTAATTGATTTATCATTGTTTTTTACTATATGACCAATGTTTTTGTGGTTATGGCTACTTGATAATTGTACGTCCTAATGACAACCAAAAACCATTGATGCGCAGTTTAATTTAAACGGTTGCTTAAGAACTAAGAGTACATTATTTTTGTGCTTTTTAATTATCTTTTAGATAATAAACTTAAATTTAAAAAAAAAACAGGTAACGAAGTTAGAGTTTAAAAAAGTTTCCGTTAAAGTGTATCTTACAGTCAAGTCTAATTTATGAATTTTTTTATTAGTGCAGAACATAATAGTAAGCATGTATACCCAAATTCAAATCGATATCTTTACATTTGTGGAAATTAACAAAAAAAAAAATAAAAAATCTGGTGTGATACACGCACACAACTTTCTTTTACAGTGAGCTTATAATTAGCCAAAAATGCTATTTTGAATTTTTAAGAATTTGTCAAAAATTTTCTAAAATTGCAAATTCTACAGAAACCGTAGTACAAAATAGAGCATTAATTCAAGAGACAAATTTTCTCTAGAATTTTAAGCTGAATTCAAAAATATAATAATATACCGGGTGTTCTATTTAAAATAGGAGTTAATAAAAAATAGGAAAAAACAAAAGAAACCCATTTTAAACGTATTCAACTTGAAAATCACCTATCTCACATCAATATACATTAAAAATGTAAAGTTTGAAAAAATCGTTAGAGCCGCTTTTGAAAAAATCGTAAAAAAACTGAAGAATCACAAGTATAAACACCACACTTCCGGTTATGCGATTTTCTTCAAAAGCTTGCTGTCGCATCTAGATAGTACACAAAACTTATAAGTATATGAAGTTTCAACGCTATACCTCGTTTGGTTTTTGAGATATTCTGTTCACAGACACACAGACAGACATACAGACAGACAGACAGACAGACATACAAATGATCAAAAACATGTTTTTGGGATCAGGGGACTCTAAAACGTGAAGATCTGTTGAAAACTCAATTTGGAATTTTTGGGGTGAATCCAATACTTCCTTTATCGTAAAAAGAAGTAAAAGTTGAACTTCAAGGCCCTCTAACTTCTTACTGAAGGTACTTTGTACTAAGGTATATTAGGTTTAATCGATTTATTATAACGTAAGGAATCTCTGACTAATCGGTGTCCCATTCATTTTCGGACACCCTGTATATGGAGCAAAGGTTAATTTACTCCCATGTGTGTTGTAAACTCGCACGGGGGAGGAAATAAATACCTTTGCTTCCTAGATATATAAATAGCTATTTCGACTGGGTATCTAAGTAAGAAAGTACTCTATTTGCTTCTGGCAATGGCGAAAAGAACATGTTGTGCTTCCTGTGGGAGAAAATGGTAGACAAATTACCGTAATCTTTTAAATGCTGGATATTCTACTTTTGAGGGGCGCCTAAATCGTTAGTAATTTTTCTTCAATATATGACATTTGCTGGCATATCAAAGTAACATCAGATTGAAATTTTTGTGAAGGTCATAGAAAAAATTAGATGTATATCTACGGAAGAGAATATCGTTTCCTCTTTGTGTATTTACTTGAAATTCACCAGCGGAAGAAATCGATGTTTCTTTCTCCCTGGATGTATAAATAGCTTTTAACACTATTTCTAAAATGTTTGTTATATGCTAATATAAATCTTATGAAACTGATTTACACAATTTATATTAAAAACTAAATTAGTAAAATTAATATTTTGTTCAATACTAGCAAAACGAATAAAAAAACCGTTCCCTCAAGTGTATTAATTTTAACAGTGTTAAGTAGTAAAACTGATATAAAGGGTGTTCGGATAATAGGAAACCATACATTGATGGTGAGTTCTACGCATTAAAATAATCAAAAACTTCATATGCAGTATTGTGCGAAAATCGTTATTGGCGTAGATACCGACCCTTAAAGTTTAACTTTTTTTTAAATTTTATTTATAATTAAACAGCATTGTTAACACAAACTCAAACGTTAAGTTAAACAATAATAATTTCACGTAAACAACTCGAAAACAAACAAACAAAAATTGCATTTTTGTTATCAAGGCTAATCAGATAATGACCCTGAAAAGAAAAGCCTTAAAACTTTAGATAGAATTTCTAACGAAACGGTTTATGTTACGCATACCAAACAAGAGTAAATTATTTTGAATTTTTTACTCCCTACAAGATGCCGCATCTAGATCGGAGGTATGTCTTCAGATATAAAAGTTATGACTAAAAGAAAATATGGTTTTAGGTTAACTGCCAGTTCAAAATACATGTTATCGATTATTTTTCTTTTTGTTTGTGAACATTGCAATAAAGAGCACGTACACCAAGTTTAAAGTATTTATCTATTCAGTTATAAAAACTAAATAAAAAATTTAAAAAAAACAGTAAAACTTTAAGGGTCGGTATCTACGCCAATAACGATTTTCGGAGAATACTGCATATGAAGTTTGTTATTA